>VCRD01001503.1:67548-80531 GCA_006783055.1 Trinorchestia longiramus | reverse complement strand
AGAGGGTCCACTCCCCCAGTCCCCCACTCACACGAGGGGGTCCACTCCCCCAGTCCCCCACTCATACGAGGGGGTCCACTCCCCCAGTTTCCCACTCACACGAGAGGGTCGGTGGAAAGAAAGATGGCAGATTTTAGAGCTGCCGTCATTTGCTTTAGTTGTCGATCCAGCGACAAGATGACGTCTGTTGACAGCCCTGCTGCAAGAAAGCTAATAACGAGAAAAAAAGGGCACATTTCATTGTAAACAGGCGCCTGTGGTATCCACAATACAATGCTTGTAATACATGCATACCCGTTCTGATTTCAGCTCAGTAATTTTTCTTCAGTAATAGATAGGCAAAAATAGGACGGACACACAGATACCGAGAGAGATTGAGATATATTGTGTATTATATAAGTAGATGCCCTCATACTCACCGTCACAAACAACCATCACGATGTGTATGGAGGAGGTGCCGTAAGAGGCCCGTGTATCTGATAAAGGCAAAAAATTCATTTGGTTTGTGATGGTACATACATTTTTTAGCATTAATTTTTATGCGGTACATACTTGCATATTCTACATAAGGTAAATACATGCATGTAAAGCATAGGGGAAATGCATGCATATACCACATAGGGGAAATACATTTATATCCCACATAGGAAAAATACATTTGTATCCCACATAGGGGAAATACATTTACATCTCGGATAGGGGAAATACATTTACATCCCACATAGGGAAAATACATTTATATCCCACATAGGGGAAATATACATTTATATCCCTCATAGGAAATACATTTACATCCCACGTAGGGAAAATACATTTATATCCCACATAGGGGAAATACATTTGTATCCTACATAAGAAAATGCGTGCATATCTTAAACAGGGGAAATACATGCATATCCTGTAGAGAGGTAAAATTTAGTGTTTTGTTCCCTCTTTTAACACCGGTGTTGACTTAGGATTCAATGAGACAGTGGAAATTTGAATTGGCCTTTCGCTCGTTGAAATTATAAATGAAATTAGCAGACCCACAAGTGAAAATTCACGTGTTTCTAGTGAATTTTTACGTATGATTTGCCAGTGGACGCGGGCTTTGCGAAGGAGTTTCCACATTGAAGAATGTGCCTTTGGTATCCACAATACAATGTTTACAATACATGTATACCCTACCGAATTTCCTCCTATCTAAATCCTTAAGAGCGTCACAGAGAGACGGACCAAGCAAGCTACAAACTGTTTATTATTATATAGTGGAATTAGCATACTTCGACGAGTACGTGAACTGGGAAGCATCTTGCAGCCCCTCTTCTGAATGGTAATAATTTTGGTCAATAATATTTATTTCTATAATATTAGAATTCCATGGAACGAATCCATGACGTTTGACCCATTCATATCCACCTGCAGTATAGAACTACCAACTCACTATCTACATGCATTTCAAAATTAATGAATCTACAACAAACTAAACAAATATTATAAATACACGTTTAACGTTCCCCAAACATCGTTCCTAAACCGTATAACGAAAATAATTATACGTGTAATAAATGTTAATTTTTCATTTTTGGGCTTCAACTCTGCATCAAAACATTACGCTTTGAAATACTCACTTTTTGGGAAATTCCGCTGCCTTAATTCATCCTGTGCATTGAATTCCAAATTGAATAAAAGGGTCGAAATTTTGGTGTGATCCCCCACTCTTGTACTCCCCAACTCCTGGGGCTGCAGCTTGGGGTACAGGCCTCCTCCTCCTGTACTCCCCAACTCCCATTGGGGATGGGGATGGGGATGAGGATGGGGATGAGTGGGGAGTTGAGGATGGGTGTGGCGTTGGGGATGGGGATGGGGATAAGTGGGGCGTTGGGGAGGGATATGGGGATGGAGATGGGGATGGGGATGGGGAGGAGTGGGGCGTTGGGGATGGATATGGGGATGGGGATGGGTGTGTTGTTGTCTTACCAGAAGCGAACAAGACAACAGCGTAAGGAGAATGGCAGCCTCCTTCCAGAACTTGAATTTCTGTGCAATAAGTTTATATTAAATTCCTTTTTATAACTAACTTCTTCAAAAAAAATCGAATAGAGTAAGGCAATAAAAACGAGCCGTTTGGTTCATTCCTGGGTTGCTAGGTAAATTCCATGCCGTCTAAAGTATAGGCATCAATCACGCACGTACACCCAATCGCAGAAGCCAATTCAATCCTGTGGACGCATTTCGCTCACGTACAAGATTTAGTCTTATTACTCAGGTATTTTTAATTTTAATTTTATTATTTTTATTTGAAAAAAGTTAATTGACGTGAAAAACCAGTGATAGTTGAAAAAATTTCCCATCAACTGACGTGGAAAAGAACGAACCGGTTAACAGCTCAAAATTTCCATCTCAAAGCAAAATTAATGTTACTAAACCGTACGAATGTTACCGCCATTCCAATACCCATGCGATGTACATCATTAAAATACTTCTAGCCTTTAATTGAAGGTTTGTGCTGCAACTATATGTAGGGTATGGAGTGCAAGTCAAAAAAAAATGTCTGGAAATTTATTCACTCTCTTATACCGAATATTCTAAAAACTTACCTTTAAATGTCGACTGATTAACATTTTATTGTTTCCCAATTCTTGTTGCGCGTATTTTCAGTTTTTCAGCACCTGCTATGGCTTAAATGGTTTTATATTTACTTTTGTTTCTCACTAAGTCTAATGACTAGTTTTCTTTAACTAGTGAACGCGATAATAAACACTGCTAATGACTAGTGTTCTTTCCGATTTTGTTTGTATCTAGTTTTCTTTAACTAGTGAACGCGATAATAAAAACTGTTTACCCTAGTCTTAAGAACACACTATATTGTTAACACGTTGCCTCCGATTGCCTGATTGGTGTAAATCTTCACTTTGTACGCATAGTCACTAGAAGGATCTGAAAAAATTACAGAACCTAACCTAAGTGGTACACATACGTACCACTTCGGAGTCAACGTGTTAATGTTCTCACGATACTGTAACTCGTATTTTGTAATCTCTCATTTTCAACGTGAGAGGAAAGCAGAAATCCCAATTTCTGGCATGCAATAAGTTTAGTTTCCAGTAACCGTTCAGCAAAGCCACAGATATATTTTGCCAGTGTCATTCCTGTAATTTATTTCTACAAAACAAGAAACAACGAAACAAGAACAAAGTAGAAGAATGTTACAGTGATGCGCGGCAAGTACACTTGAAAGTAACATTTCACGATAAAAATGGACGTTTTCACATGAACCGTTGGTGTGAATCCGTAAAACTAGTTTAAAATCTCTTCATGAGACCAAAATAACTTTGTATTCCCTCAAGAATTTTGGAAAATAGATGCAAGACATTTTTATTTAAAATTTACACAAAACTTGGAATAACCATCGTATATTTTTTGCTCTATTTGAAAATACAAAGACCTTCAGGTCCGTGACACCGACTGGAAGGGTAAAATGAATGTCAACACTAAACGCCATGACTGTATTCTGGGACCGCGATTGTAATCCTGAGTTTTTATCTTTTGTACAGGGTGCGGCAACATAACTTCCTTTTTTCAAAAGAAGTTCCTATCAAAAAGAGGAAGTTATGTTCCTGCACCCTGTACTACATAACGCAAAATTGGACTGGACAATTTTGCCCATTACTCTATGGCTCTAAGTCTGACTCCATGCCATTAATTCGATTCCACAGTTTTTATTTCAATTCAGTGACTAATTTTAAGTCCACAATTCTACTTGGAACTTTACGATGCTACATGCTATTCTCTGACTGTAAATTTACCTCCACACTTCACAGGGTTAATTTTATTTTTCTTGACCCTCCTTCACAACTGACAAGATCAATTTATACCATTATTTCAAACAACTTCAACAGACATCGTTTAACCTCAATTTTCACGAGTAACTGTCCAAATAAAACTCAATAACTGTACGTCCTAAACATCCAGGAATCCATAACAGACGACAGATTCATTTAGAAAAAGGTAGTACCGCTCAGTCCCTTAAACCAACATAAATCAACCAGGCGCCACAGTTGAGTTCTAAGATGCAAAGTAACAACCGAAGTGATTAGGAAACTAACGAACATCATTCGATATCTCGAGTCTGACTTTGTCCCACAGGGTTGAAGGCAGGTTAATGTCACTCCATTTTAAAAGATGAGGACAAAAAATTACCTTACAACTCACATAATTAGTCTGACATCCGTCACTACTTCACTACTACCACCATTATCAAAGCATAACTTCACTATCCGCGCATCCACACTCCACCACAACTACTACCACAATTATCATGGCATAACTTCACTATCCGCACCTCCACGACCTCCAGAAAGAATTTCCACTCACACCTGCGCATCTACAAGTGTTCATATCGCTCTTTGATATCCCGCAGCTGAAATTATTAAGCATTTAGCTCACTAATTTCTCGGAAGGTGTGCTGATGGGGACTGTCATCTACTTATGTATGTATATAATACACAGTGTATCGCCATCTCTCTCTATCTGTGTGTGTCCGTCCTACTTCTTCTAATCTATGTATGACGGAAGAAAAATTATTTACCTGAAATCATCACGGGTATACACGTATTATAAACATGGTATTGTGGATACCAAAGTCGCCAAATTACTATAAAATACGCTACTTTTTGTCATTATTAGTTTTCTTCACTTACACGGCCATGTCATCGGTAGCTAAGATATAAAATAGAAGTTCTGTATATCTTCATGAAAAAGATTTATTTAAAACACAATAATTCGTCGTAAATCTTTAATACATTTGTTTTTCTAGTTATTACAAATTTGACAAATCTACACCGTGGAATTTCCACGGAAACTATCTGGATGCTACCTGCAGTCGTTGAAAAGGTGTTTGGATTGTTAAGGGGACAAAATTACGTTGTATTTTAATTGTTATTCGTGTTCGGAAGCCCAGGATTAGACAGCTCTGGACCAGTATTGTAACGCCCAAAATCTACGCATTTTTTATTTTTTATTCTGGTTTCCTGATCTGAAAAATATTGACTTCATTTACGGTAAAATTAAATTAAAGTGGAACGATACCTATAGGTTGGACATTTTTATATAGGTTGGAACGAAAATATTGTCTGATTTTTCACCAAAAACATCATTCTACATTAGATGTGTAAGAAGATGTTTTATTCTGGCTAATGAAGTTTCCGCATTTTAAAGATATACCCTTTGAAAATATCACATCATAGCCATTAATGTGAAAAATAGAAGAACGACTCCATCAAGCAAAATAAATAGTATAGGAGTTCAAATAGCATCGGAAAAATCATACCTGGATACCGATAACCGATAAAAAAAAGTGTGGATGCAGGCCAGAGGAACAGTCAGGCATAGCTAATGCTAAAGATTTTGAAGCATTCCACTAGCTCCTCATTATCCTCTTCTTGTTGAGGTGCAACACGGCTATGTCGAGAAGCACCGCGGTAGAGGACTTGTTCTCTCTCGACAAAAACATTATCAGAGAGATGACGCTTGGCCTTATCGGTTATCGGTGCCCCGTTATGAAAATAATTCACTCAAATCACACCCTCACAATATATTAGATGTCCACTGTAATCACTGCATTAATCAGCGGATGAAATCGATGCTAGAATTACGAGATCTTGGTCATCATAAATAGAATGTAAAATCTGGAGAATTTTCCGTAGCCCAGAAGCCCTACTCACCTAGACACAATACTGGATTTGATGGTACGTTACCAATACAGGTACTTCTGCCGGCATGCTCAACAGCTCAAAAAGCCAATATAAGACAACTTTATTCCCGACACTGTATACAGTACATGTATTATAATATCATAGAGCTTTAAGATCTAAATGCTAATATCTTACTGGTGATGATGTTCCCAACACCGTTCCTGTTCTGTATTACAACTTGAGGCTCGTAGGGACGCTAGATGAGTTTGATGACGAAGAAATGATCTTCCTGGTCTCTTGCATCACAAGTAGGAAATTTTTAGCGCTGCGTGGAGACTCGAACCATAGACATGTACGTCGCAAGCACAAACTACACAATACTTGACCAGTGTAACAACCCAGGTAAGGGGAGCGGTATAACACACGTATTTCGATGCAGATCATGCACATAGTGCGTTAGAAAGTCCATCTTTAACACGTTGACTCCGAAGTGGTACGTATGTGTACCACTGCGGTTAGGTTCTGTAATTTTTTCAGATCCTGCTAGTGACTATGCGTACAAAGTGAAGATTTACACCAGTCAGGCAATCGGAGTCGTGTTAAAATTCGAAAAAAATAAAAAATGTCTCGAAATGCATAACAGTTATGGTACAGTTCACCTATAGTACATTTTTCCTAACTAATGGCGATGAGCAACTATCAGAAACGTCACTTTCTATAGTAAATTTTGTTTGACCTTCGAGGGGAACAAGAGAAAAGTCATCACCTTTGTTTGCAAATTCTCCAATCCACATCAGAGTACATCATTAATTAATGTAAACAGTGGACTGAATTTTCAATAAGGAAAATAAAATTCGACATTTTGAAAAAAATGCATTTTCGATCGATTTATGTTTCACGCTTGTAAAATACAAGGAAGCATCAAACACGAGTTCAAGGAAATGTGAAAAAAATACCATGCGAAATATACTAGTTATGATACAAGTTAGAAACTATTCTTCATTAATCTATTTACATATTTTGTTATATCTCGGATTGAAAGAAGCCCATGACTCGCTTGGACATCACTACTGCTTCTGCCTGACTTCGTGAAGGCCAGCAAACCCAAATAGAGACTGCACCAGATAAATTGCCATTGAGTAGAAGGATACACTTCCAACTCCACTATGAGCTATAAAAATCATTCGCCATTCATCCAGATTGTAGATTGAAAACACTAGTTCCTTCAGTAAACCAGGAATGTTATGACAAAACATAAAGCCGCTGTCACTTCGAAAGTACTACAGAAAAGTACTCTATCTGATTCAAAAATATGATACTTTCACTCCTTGTTCAAGTAAGTTTTTCTCATTCAGTCTTGATGCTATGATTTCTGCAGCTTTTTTAGATAGACCCAAATCACGGGCCATATCATTCAGCTCGTGCTGATCAAATCCCCTTGGAACTGAATCCACGTGAATTTTAAAATCTGCAGCATTGCTGTCACTGCATTAGTCAACATCACTCAGCTCTTCTAGAGGAGGTAATTGTACGAAAACTGGTACTAGAATTCCAGCTGAATGAGGCATTGGTCTTATAGCTGATGGTAGATTAGGATATTCTATTTTACTTTTATTTTTCTTGTTTAATCCTGATGTTTTCACAAATAACAGTCTGTGCAATTATCTTTTTGCTTTCGAGAATCCATGGGGATACCAAATGCCAACTTTTTACGTGTTCTCTTGGTCCACATGCGTAAACTCTCAACACACTGCTTACATACTTTATGAGGGGCCATGGCTTGTCTTGATGACCGAGTTTTACTTTAAAATATGCGAAGTACGCTTGTTTGACAAATACAGGGTGTCTCAAAAAAATGTACTCACCCTTTAACCGTTGCTAACATGCTGTCTTCTTTGTGTTGCAGGTGTGAGGTTCGAACCTTTGCGAACATGATTAAATGTGATTAAAGAATCATGTTCGCAAAGGTTTGAACCTCACACCTGCAACACAAAGAAGACAGCATGTTAGCAACGGTTAAAGGGTGAGTACATTTTTTTGAGACACCCTGTACACTGTTTGCCCTCTGACTTGGAAGGGTGAAACTACCACAAATGTAACAAAAGGAGTCAGGGTTGTTTAGACATTTATGGCGACAAGTAGTCGGGGCAGACATGATCTGCAACAAAGGAAATGTATACCTAGGTAAATAAAACACTAAGATGGAATAATCACATGTTTTGGAAACTACAAAAACAGCATAAAATGAAATAGAACTTACAACGGTATACCCATGGTTATAAGGTGAAGAGAAAAACAAGCACAAATTCTCTTAATTTCTACTATGCTTGCTTTCTGTTCGCAGATATTGATAGAACTAACCAATTGGACGCCGTACACATCTGTCACCGCACTGTCTCAATTGTGACTGCACAAATAAGTCGCCACGTCGATGTTGACAAGTGCAATCGAAATCAGCTAGCAAGTCTTGCTACAACTAATCAGTGAAATTTTGCCAATCTGGAGAGTAAGCTTAGGGAAAAAACTTGACGTGCTAGAACAAAATACACTGCAATTTTGGAATCAGTATGCCCCTTTTAGTTTCAGTCAGCATAAAAACCTAACTCGACAGAATTTTTGCTCAAATTGTTCACCAGTGTTATTGCAATGGTTCATAAGCCTGAAATGAATTTATTTCAGAACGTGTTAACATGAGCATGAGTGTAATAATCTAGAGCCTGAAAGAAAACATGCAGAAAAATACTCGACACCGCTAGGCCTTTGAACATAACAAAGAGTATAATTCCAATACGAGCTTGAGAATATACTCCGTCACACTGAAGTCATAGCCTGGACAGTCAACACCTTTCGTTCCATGAACTCAGTTCCAGAAAGTCAAGTTTGGGTGCACACATTTCCATGCCCTCATTGACCATAAATAAGTTGAACATTAAGAAGATTAACGGTCAATACACACAGTTATCAATCATACTTTTGAGAGTATTGTATCATCCTAATTATATAAATAATGATCAGTTATAGAATAAGAAAGAATAATATATACCTTATCTAGGATAACCCCAGACGAGCCATGAAGACTTACTTAACCATGGTAATGTTATTAACCGAATTTCCAAACTTATCATCCAATCGTATGACTGTTTGACTGTAGAAACTTCAATCACTTTAAAAAAAACTAACGCTTGCTAAGTTTTAAAATGCATCTTATATAAAAGACAAACCAGGCTACTAAAGAGGAAAAAAGAAAACATGTCCGACATGCAAATGGAGCTGAGGATTTTTCATTAATAGTTGAGTAGAAATAATAGCTTTGCGTAAAGTTACTGAAGCCACCGTAGTCGAGTGGTATGCGGCCCGTGTTCTGTATCGGGTCTCTGCTAGTGCAGAAAGACTGCGTGAGGGTTCGAAACCCGGCAATGAATACGAGCTGTTTCTCGTTTCACGCCGTGAGCTCGCACTTATCGGTAAGACCTCAGCAATTAAGACCTCGCCCATGGATCGTCGCATGGAGCTCACCATCATCTTTACTCTAAGAATGTTAACCTTAGGAATTTAAAAACCAATGTACTAAATGTCTATGTACTGTGTACTTGATTGGAAATAAAGATTCTTTTTAAGAAGATTTATATGTATTGAAATATTTTGTATTTTATATGTATTAATTATATGTATCCAATTAACCAGGACAAAAAACGAACAATGACAGCTTTTTATGAACAGAACTCATCGCCACCTTGCACGAAGACCTACTCTTGATTTTCAGAAAAAAAACTCAATGCATATTCTGGAAAGCGCATTCGATGAAAGTCAGAAGACTTACACGAAAAATACGGATTGGCAGATGCCAAAATTAAAGCGACTACGATACTTGACATAACCCGTACGTGGTTTTTCAAGTTAATTGACGCGCATTTTTTTAACTACCAATTCACCTCAATTGATGTTCTTCAAATATTAACTTTCAAATAACCGGGGAAGTGGATTTGAAATATTGCTTCATTGTTTCTTATGTGTTTTTTTGATTGTTTGGGGGGAAAACATTTTTTTCTGATTTTTCGTAACCACAGAAGGTGTATACAACTATGTGTATATTAATGTGACCACGAACGGGTTAAAATTCTCTTGGAGCTCATACCGATATTATGGCCTTAGAACAATATCAAAAATTAAACTACATTTCAACTTGGTGAATGTTAAAAAGCTGAAGCTCTTAGAATAGAATAGAATAGGGCAATAGAAATGAGCCGTTTGACCCATTCTTGGGTTGATACCCAAGTCCCATGCCGTGCTACCCAAGTCCCATGCCGTGATACCCAAGTCCCATGCCGTGATACCCAAGTCCCATGCCGTGATACCCAAGTCCCATGCCGTGATACCCAAGTCCCATGCCTCTTTCACGTCGATACCTGGCACTATGCAGTGCAAAGTAAATCAAGCTCATCGCACAGAAATAGCATCAATCTTGCAATTTCTACGCAAACTGCAAAGACACTCAAAAATAAACATAGCTCGTATTGAGTGGATAAAAGATAAACCCATAAATTAATTACAACTGTAAAAACTGACCAGTTTTGAATTACACCGTCAGTCTTCAAGATCAACTCCCTATTCAATTGACGAACATTTGCCAAATTTATATATGCACTCATCATTTTTCTGAAGAATATAATTTTCTCTCTACTTTTAGATTACATGATCGCAAGGCACGCGTAGTCAAAAGAAATGTAAAATTTATTTTGTGCTTATTGTTAACATTCTTTTTAAAAAACAATAAACAACCATGAGAAAATTTTTGCCTTCTAAGGCGCCTCACATCAGACATCTCCACCTAAAATATAAATGGTGTCGGAAACAAGTGCTAGTCCATATACAGGGTGCGGCAAGATAACTTCGTTTTTTTGAAAGAAGCTTCCTTCGAAAACAGGAAGTTACGCTGCCGCACCCTGTATAAAATGGTGCTTTTATAAACCTTCATACCATCAAATAGCTTAAAAATTAGCGTAATAGATGTGTATTGATGTTATCTCAATTGCTCAATGCGAAAAGATAAAAAGACATGTTAGTAAAAAATAAATTATGGAAAAAGAATGCTAAATGAAACCGTCCGAATCGTTTTTTAGCGTCGGTGAACAGACGTTGTCTCCCACAACAATCTATTCTGATCGACCTTTATTTAGAACAACTCGATTTATCATCGATACACATCTAATAGTTACATTTTACGTTTGATTAGCGATAAAACTGAAACACAATTTTGTAAGGTGTTTGAATACTTGTGTCCTGTAAACGTAAAGCAATCCTTCATTTCTGCAGCTCTGTACTAGTAAGGTTACATCCTGCTCAACTCCAGAATTTTAAACTCATGTGTAGTAAAGTACAAAATGTGCGAGGCTCAAAAACAATTTCTATTTCATCACAAAAACTTGGATGGTAAAAGAAAACGGCTCTTGGAATCTGCGTCCAAAACGAATTTTTTAAGAAAACTATGAAGTATGTTAGACAAATTTCACAATTGTTACTGCAAGAATTTATGTTGCATTTCGGATCATCAAACTTAGTTTAACAATTAAAACTGATTAGTTAAAACATCATATTTTGACACCCTCCATTGTTTCACAAGAATTTTTATGTATGATGAAAAGTTTGGGACACAAGAAATAACACTACCTCAACCTCCACCTCTAACCACAGCGACCACTGGAGTAAAGCTATGAAGATCACGAATAAAGAAAAAGAACACAAGTTATTAAAATATCTTAACTAGGTTTGGACCCAGGGCATTATTCAATCTACGACTACCATTCACAGATTAACCCCTTGAAGTGTGGTGGTACACATTTTATACCGCCGAAGAGGTCATTTTTAATGCTTGGTGGTGCAGAAAGCATAGGTCACTTTTTTAAATTGAGTTCCTGCGCTGCACAGCAGCTCAAAATTTGTACCATCATCATAGATGTTTGGGAATATCCCTATGAATTCATATATTTTTCAGCATGTTACACATTTCTTTCCATCAGAAGTATGGGGATTAAGAACGAATTGCGCACGTCAATTTATATGTTCACCATGTTTTGTAGCTTGATGCCGTTTCAATGTTGACATCCGAAAACATGAGTAGTCACACAAATTACACTGGTATCGCCCTCCAACTCCATGTTTCCGCAGTAGATGTACCTTCAGAGCACCCTTACGAGTACTAGAATAATCACAGAGTTCGCATTTTAGGTGTTCACGAACGCTGTGTTTTACAACCATGTGGTTCTTCAAATGCCCTTTGTCCCTGCAAGAGTAGTCGCAATTTGCACATTTCAGCAATTTTCCGACGCCATGTTTGGCACGCACGTGGTGTTTTAAATGATTCTTATGAGCGCTAGAATATTCACAAAACTCGCACTTAATACGCTCTCCAATGCCATGTTTGGCACTTAGGTGAAATTTTAGGTTGCAGGCTTGCGCACTGGAATAATCGCAGAGCTCACATTTGATTGGTACTCCAAAACCATGCTTAGAAATGAGGTGTTTTTTCATGTGACTTTTCAATGCACTAAAATACTCGCAAAAGTCGCATTGAACTGCTTTTCCTATCCGATGCTTTAGCAGTAAGTGCCGTCTCAAATCAGCTTTACGACAACAAGTGTAGAAACACACCTCACACTTGAATGGCTCCCCAATTCCATGTTTTGCAATGAGATGGGATTTGAGATCGCCTTTCCGCACGGTGGAGTAGTCACAAAGCTTACAATGAAGTAGATCCCCAATGCCATGTTTTAAAGTCATGTGTTTCTTCACAGACCCCTTCCATGCACTCGAGTAATCACATAATTCACACTTAAACGGGTCACCCACTCCATGTTTTGTTATTTGATGAGCTTTCAAATTGCCTTTACAGGGGGTAATGTATTCACAAAACCCACATTTCCAATGAGTTGAGAGCCCATGTTTGGAAGCATAATGACGTGATAAAGTTGCTCTACGGACACAAGCATACTCACACAATTCACACAGAAACTCACTAACCCTCTTCATATCATTTGGGGTATTGATGGGATCCACTTCACACATTACCCGACTTGGCTTCGTAAGTTCTTGGTCTGGAAACTCATGCTTCACTGAGAGAGTATCGCCATCACTCATCTCGCTGTTGCAAGGAGCAGCAGACAACGAATCACCAGTTGTAACCTAAAAAAATGAAACTTTATATTAATTAGAGTTCTATAATTGAGAGTACCTTATTTGACCGCACATACGACGCGACGACGCATATAAGACGCGACGACGAAGACGGCATATAAGACGCGACGACGAAGA
>VCRD01001503.1:36105-55322 GCA_006783055.1 Trinorchestia longiramus | reverse complement strand
CTTGGCTGTCAAACGTAAGCGCTGATGCATTAGAACCTGTAATAAGTATCTTAAAAAATGAAACTTTATTTTCAATAAAATATACAGTACAGATTTATTGGTTTTTCAAAGTCTGATGTTAACTTTCTTTAAAGTAATGATGGTGCTTATTGATAAGATCCTAACAGTAGTAGTGATGCATCAAGCGAGATCCCCATCTATGCTACAATGTGGAGTGGAGGCTCGTAGGGGCGTGTTAATGAGCGTGGTGGAGGAGTGGCTTATACCAAGCTCCCAGCGTAGCAGCTGCTGGAGATTTCTAGTCTCTGATGGTGAAACACAAACCGACCACGACAGCTACAGTCATTGAACCCCTGTCTTTCCACATGGCGAGCAGGTACGCTCACCAGTTGACCAATCTGGAAGCAAACACCACTTCATCAACACAACATACTTTGATATAAAATGGCCTGCACAACTAGACAAATGTTCTACCAAAAGTGAACACCCATATATGAATTATTCAAAAATTAGGCATATCGACGTGATGGCCGCACTAATAAAATGAATGACATAAGAGTAATGATGATAACGGAAGCCATCAACATTCAATGTATCTCTGAAACATCGCTTGATCCATGATTCCAAAGTTCGTATTTCAATATTCCAGATTACTATCGTAGAGATTACAAAACATCTCAAATTTAAAAAAAAAGTGTGGGCAGGCGTAGAAATTATGTGCTTAACATTTTGGGGAAGAGACGAAAATTTTTAATTTCATTACAGCCTACAGATACCCGTCTGTATCCTTACCCATCACTTTAGAGTTTATTCAAAAAACATTTAAAAAAAATTCAGAAACAACAAAAAATCCCTTCTATGTTTTCGGAAATTTATACGTAGACCTGATTGGTAAAGATAATCTACTGATTAAAATATCGCACAGAATGAACCAATCACAAATGGAACCAACTCGAGCAACTTCCTAAACTTTTCTATACCTGGTAATTACAAACAACATTAGAGCAATAGTCCGTACTGAAATATCACCTTTTGTGTCCGACCACCACTCTGTAAAATGGTGTCCAGCTATAAACCAGATGGGCAGGACAATATAATTCTCCAATACATCAAAGACAGTTTCCGTTTAAAGACTTGTTCAGTTTTTGTTCAGTACTGAACGTAAGCATAGTTTGCCCGAGGGTAGTGACGTCTATACCAATGTTGAGTGCTGAACATGGGTATGGTTTGCCCGAGGCTAGTGACGTCTATACCCATGTTCAATACTGGACATGGGTATAGTTTGCCCGAGACTAGTGACGTCTATAACCCTGTTCAATGCTCCAGGGTTAACTTGTCCTGCAAGCTTAGCGTTGAAAATGCAGTTTTTGCCTCTACCAGTTTTTGCCTCGGACGTTTGGTCCAACGTGGTTACGTAATGTTAAAATCCCTGTAAATTTCTGAAGTGAAACGCGAAGCAACATCTCCTCGTGTAACATGTTATGCTTTTCCGATGATTTCCATAAATTTAATTAATTTAAAAAAAGTTTTGCAATCCAGCGTATCCGCCGTACACGATTCTGAAATTTTTGATGAGAAGAGGCATCTTCTGTCCTGTAGTTTTGAGATAAAACCTTATCTGTGCTGATAGCTCTCTCAACGATGCATGCTATCCTTATCAGCGAGAACAGAATAAATAATAACTGAAAAATTGCTCTCTGTCTCGTAGTTTCTCACTGGTCCCCTTGTGTCGTGACAGTAAGCTGACCAGTAACTTAACGTTGCAAACTTTATTCTAAAGTCTAGTGCATTTAATTTAACACTATTTTATGCCTATGGGTGAACTTGTTGTAGAACATATCCAAAATTTGCAATATATGGCATCGTTTTGAGTTGGGTTTCCAGAGATAACTCCGAGTTAGTTAACATATTTCATGTGCGCCTTGCTGCCATCTTTGATAATCGCTTACTAAATGAAAACGTATATTATTGTCATTCATAAACAATGCAGTAATAAAATGGATGTTAGTATAACTCGATCTATGAAACTTAAGCGAATTTTTTGGCAGAAATTTTCAGCATTGTTTGCCACTGCTAGGTGTAACAGCCTTATATGAGTGTAATGCCCGTTAAAAATAACGGGTTTTAATATGCATTTGAAGAAAGAACTTAGAGCAACAGATTCTCGAATATAATCAGAAAGTCTACGGATTTAACTCCAGCGGTCGAGAATCTATACCTAAAAGTCTACGGATTTAACAACCAGCATTTAAGGGAATTCCATTGTAATAACATTGGAGAAATTACGCAAAAAAAATATTTATTTAATGAAACAACTGGTGTTTTATTATATAGTGTTGATGAGTGTAATAAAGCTAGTCTACTAGAGGCACTCGTATACAAGATACGTAGACAAACTAGAAAACTGATCTGTGAGCAAATGATAATTGAAGCCATTTATTATTTTTAAGTTCATAATTGTACTGCCCGAGATAACGCTACGCTTAGGTTCAAGTGATATGTTTAGAATATCGTATTACTCGTTTTGACCAACTAAAAAAGCTTGACAATTAACCATCCGTGATATATATGCTGTAGTGTAATTAAATCTATACTATAATAAGAGCTGCGTCCGTCCATCCGTCTGTCCGTATGTCACACTCTTCTAATCGATAGCTTTGATAGCAACAAGGATAAAGCTTAAGAAATACAAGAAATCATTCTATTACATTATTTTTCTGTGGCAATTCAATTCCCTTTCACTTGCATTATGGTATCCAAAATACACAATCGGTTTATCTATACAAACAGAAATATTCTTTGAACCTTTTTCTGTTGAAATTCATCATGATGCTCTGATATTTTTAATTGATAATGCGAAAAAAAATGTTTTAAATTAGTTTGACCAGTAACCTGGCTATCACTTAGTATAAGGCCAAAAATTTTGGAAATTGAGTTATTGTTTTCGGAATTGTGATTTTCTTGAAAATAGTTTAAAAAGGTACCTTACTTATGGGCCACCCTGTACATATAATAGACGCTCTTACGAATTTTGATAAGAGGAAATTTCGTAGGGTATACATGTATTGTAAGCATTGTATAGTGCATACCAAAGGCACAGCCATCAATGGGGAAACTCTTTCGCAAAGCCCGCGTTCACTGGCAAATTAACCCTTTCGGTCTCGACGGCATCTCTTGTAGCCACAGTCCTTACCTTACGTATACAGGAATTATCGTGCATCAAAAGCCTGGCGGCTACTGGAGATACCACCATGATAATGCATTATTTGAATCCTGTATGAGAGAAAACTGCTCATTTCCTATTTGCTAGTATCTCAAATAATTTATTAACACCGGTGTTTTCGAAAAATAACGACTATTTGAATTATGGGACCGAAAGGGTTAAAATGAAAAACTAAGTAAAAACCGTGATTTCTCACGTGTTGATCTAGTAGTTTTAACAATTCTGCTATATAATAATACACAGTTTTTTGCTTGCCTGCTCCGTCTCTCTGTCACGCTCTTCAGGATTTAGATGGGAGGAAATTTGGTAGGGTATACATGTGTTGTAAGCATTGTATTGTGGATACCAAAGGCACATCCTTCAATGTGGAAACTCCTTCGCAAAGCTCGCACCCACTGGTAAATCAAACAAAAAAATTCAGTAAAAAAACACGTGAATTTTCACGTGTAGGTCTACTAGTAAAATATAAAACATAGTACAAGAACTTTCCCTTGAGATGCACGTACACACCCACCTGTTCCACATTCTATTTTTGCCATCAGAATCGAATTGTTGACTAGTCACTCTACAGGGTGTCCATAAAATCTCCTATAAAAGTTTCTCATAAGTCTGAACGCTAGTGTACCTCTTCCACAAAAAGGATGCCTGAAACACACCAATTCAAAATGTGATTAAAAACTTTAATACACACTGAATACAATGGAACAAATCTGAATAAACATCTTTTTAGTTGCATTTGTAATAAATTTTTGAAATGGTTAAGAAACTTAATGGACACCCTGTATATCAACTGACCACCAACTACATTTACACAGAGACACACTTTTACGACGCTCCGTATAACTCAATACTGAAGATAAATCGACTTGACTTGTTTAAAGCCTCTGTGAGAGCAATTTGACACGAGTAATAACGATCGCCTAATTAAAGCACCACCTCTAACATCCGCTTATCGTCACTTTTGACACTGTATGAACACTCCACACACTTCAGAAACCCAATTTACTAGTTCTCAACGAGATTTACCATATTGTCACATAATGTCTATCATTATATCAAATCCCCTCATGATGATGGTAACCTAATCGCTCGCAAGACACTATTAAAATTAATTACCCTTCATAGGCACAAACAAAAAATATCACACTAGATGATACACGAACAACGACAGTAAAATACATCTACTCTCGTAACCCCAGGCTTTGACTAAGTATAAAGAGAGCACAGGTCGCTTATTTGCCGTCAGCCGAACCATAGCCTGTCACTTCATAGTACCACAACCCTAGACCACTGAACGTGGGTATAGTTTGCCCGAGGCTAGTGACGTCTATACCCATGTTCAGTGCTGAACGTGGGTATAGTTTGCCTGAGGCTAGTGACATCTACATATATCCATGTGCAGTACTCCAAGATTAACACGTTGACTCCGATTGCCTGATTGGTGTAAAACCTCACTTTGTGCGCATAGTCACTAGAAGGATCTGAAAAAATTACAGAACCTAACCTAAGTGGTACACATACGTACCACTTCGGAGTCAACGAGTTAACTTGTCCCGCAAGCTTAGCGTAGAATTTGCAGTTTTCGCCTTCACCACACAACTTACTCCCCAGTTTTCACTCACACGCTTGCATTTGACTTTTTCAATTTACAACACTACATCTAGACTGTGTATTATATCCTCCAAACCCACACATCTCGCCCCCATACTTTTAATGAATCCAAGCAGCATGGCATTCTCTATCACTAATTGTGGGCATGAAATCAATCTTAACACATTACTCTATTCTGAATTTTTTTACCACTATATTTAAGGTTCGAATCTTTGTAATATGAGAAATATAACCTTAAAATGATATGCAATTATGACACTTCTACTCCATAAATACAAGAACCAATACTAAACGAAAAAACATTTATTCTTTAAAGATAAAAGAAAAATTCAATATGAGTACATATACCAAGTGTAGGGCTTATTTTTAGCAAACAATCTGAGAATAAAAGATAATGTTGACCAATGCACTAGTCAACAATCTCCTAATAGAATAGAATAAGACAATATAAACGAGCTGTTTATCCCATTCTTGTTTTGTTACCCAACCCATTAAAATGACTTGATACTCATGTCCCATTAATACAAAAATATGCTCCAATACATACTATATTTTTTACAGGTCATACATTCAGTTTTCAATTGATTGATCTACTTTGTGATAATGAGCTAAGTGAAGAAATATGTTTCTAATAGCTACCATTCTAGTAGCTAGTGTCATACTTTTTGAAATTCATAAGAAAATGAATAACAAAGTAAGTGCTTCAATGATGGCTTCGAGTACCAGTGCATTTGAATGCGGAATTTGCAACGAAAATTTTGACTCAGATCAGCACAAGCCTCTTGTTTTGATGTGTGGTCACACGTTTTGTCACAGTTGCCACGTACAAATGGCAAGTATGTCCGATAGGAAGTGCCCAAATTGTAGAAAGCAAATAACTCACACCGTGAATCAGCTGGCCGTTAACTATGCCCTAATTTGCGCTGAGAAAAAATGTTCGTCGTCCGAACCTCTTTCGGAGTCTGAACTGTGCAGAAACCATGGGTGTCAGGTTGACTATTTGTGTGTGGACTGTGGTGATCTGGTCTGCTGGAAATGCAGCAGAGACCTTCATCTCCATCATAGGGTTGAATCTGTTGAAGACCTAATGGCTAACGATTCAACGGCATATGCTAGAACAGAGTTACGACAGATAATTCAAGGAAAACTCGATGCGTTGAAAAAATCTTTGTTGATTCCCAGGGAGATGATGCAGCTATTTAACAAATTGAAAAAACATGAGAGGGAACTTGAAGACTGGCTTGACTTCCGACAGGCCTTAGAAACATCTGTTGCGGCAGATTTGGAAACCTGGGATTCACTAATAGCGAATCCCGTGAAAGAAAACAAGAAAACTTTAAAAGATGTAATGCGTCGGATAAATGAAGTAAATCCTCCACATATTCAAACTCTGTCGCAGATCAAAGAAAAAGTAGCTGAACTGAGCAAAAAGGCTGCTGAACTGGAGGTAAGTTTGTTTTGTTCGAGTTATGAATGGTACACATGGAACAGAAATCAAAATATTAAACGCTTGTAGATTTCTACATAGCTCAATATCATTAGTTTCCACTTGTAAAGTTTTATACACAATTTCAAGTTCAGTTTTGTTCGATGCGAGTTATACAGAAGGAAAGTGCTTGTTTTTCAGAAAATTGAACCTAATAAAATTCAATGGACGTTCCCTGATGTATTTTTCAAATCCTGAGTTAGCAGGAAGTCTGCATGATTGCGATACAATTGGTACGGCAATACAATTTTACTTGCATCATTTACGGGATTTGCATCATGTACTTCTATGATACGTATTTTCAACAGAAATTCTTTCAAGAGTCTTCTGCGAACTTCAACTCAGAAGCAGCTGCACTCAGTGATGATGCATCGGAGCTTCTGCCAAACAGTGAACCTTGGACTTTGACTAATGAAGCCTTGACCAAAAGTGCTTTTGCCAGCATATTGGCTGGTCATAAAGCTAGCAAAATCAGCGTGATTTCTCTGCCCAGTGAACCCATCAGACGATTGCCAGCTCGCCTGGATGCCCTCGGCAGCGTCTGTGTCGGGGCCATAGAACTAAAGCCGCTGGACTCTTTTTGGAGGGCTTCGACGGGGTCAGATGAGCGTCTGCAGCTATTTATTCAGAAACACGGGTACAGTAAATTTTTCATCCTATTAGCCGATTGTATGCCTTCGTCATAGATGATCAGTGGATAAGGGTTTCATATTGGTGTTAACTTTGAAGAGCGATAGTTTAAAAACGAAATATTCATGAGTGAATCAGCAGTGAATGAAGCAGTAGTCGCAAGGTGTAAGTGCGCTGATATTAAAATTCTGAAAGTTCGATATCAGTACGTCGACATCAGCTATCGAGAAAAAAAATTCGACAAGTTATCTTAAGAAATCCTTGTATGATAATTCTGGAACTCCTCGTTTCCGAATATGTTAATCAGTAGCTCAACATTTCTTTCACATCGGTTGTGTTTTATGCCGTAACGTTCCAGTTATAGCTAGAGTCATTTTGCCTTCACAGGTTATCTCGCAGTTTTGTTTCGGTTGAGATACACAATAAACATCACAACACAGAAAATACTATTGCAAACCTGCAATCAGATTTATATATTTGAAGTTCGAAAAGCCCTCAGCAGGATCCATAAATATTAATGGTATCCTCACCTCTAAAGACTCACGAGTTCTTATAATAATCAATGAACTTATTTTTTCTTACTGATACTTGTGTTGCATAAATTTGTAAATAATCTTATTATCTTGATAACATATGTGAACATTATATGAATTCTTTAAATAGAAAATAAGTACTCAAATCAATTATTATCATTAATTCATTTGTGAACATATCATTCTTATTGTAGCAAATTCTGTTCTTTTCACTACAGATGCAAGGTGTCAAAGTTCTACGGTTCTCCGGAAGATGCCCTACTCGTCTGTAACGCCAGCCGTCAGTCGAATCTGTCGTTGGGTGTCCGTCTCTGCAGCATCGATGACTTGGACCGGTGTTCGGCGTTGTCAGTAAAACCATCCAGTAAGCTATTACTTTATTCTGGCAAAGCAGATAAAACTAAAAATGTATTAATGTGTAACTTATCTTCGATGAAACAACGCTTCAGTTATGCGTCGCTGATTTAGTAGTGGTAGGTATGCATGCATAGAATGCGACCAAAATAATTCAAAATTTGGAAAGAGCAGTTTTTCTCGGAGCGACAAAATAATTGAGATGGTTGAAAAAAGTCTTCAGGGTCGTAAAATTTGAATGCCTCATGCATAAGGTCATATCCAAAAATAAATTTTTGAAACATTAAACAAAAATATAACATTTTTTTCAGAATAAAGGGGCCAAAATACAGACAAGTTATAAAAAGTGTTACCTTATCGATAGGACAATAGAAATGCCCAGTAAAAGATTTTTGAGAGGTTGTGCACCCAGCATTTTATTAAGAAAAGATGTTAAACTTGAGAATTATAAGAGGTTATCGGATGTGAAAAACCAAAATTACTGAACACAAGTCCAAACGTTGAAGTTATCGGTGTATTTTATTGCACTTCCAGAAACTTGTTACGTAATACAGTTATAGTGATCTCTTTATAACTCTTCAGTCCCAACCCTCAGACATCTCTTATATCCGAGCAGACATTGAATATCTTTATGTTCTTTCTTACTCGGAGTGAGCGCCTGAGGGAGTAAGAGATCGTCGAGGAACCCAACAGGAGAAAAAATAATTAGTGGCAGGATGAGTTTAATACTCTGTATTTAGGCATTTGAATATTCTATTAGTTATTGTTTCTTCGTTCTTCGCCGTGCACGTCTTGACGTCGAGTACTGGCGTACTGGCATCTTGCCGGGACGTGCCGAATTGGAACGTGTGCACTTTTTGTTAGTGCGTGGGTTGTTTGAGCGCCATCCTGTTCGCAGACAGGATGACTGATTTCTTCTTCGTTCGCTCTGCTGTTGGCGGTAAGTTGAGTTGTTCAGGTGATGAGAGTTCTTGGTGGAGAAATTGACTTTGGAAGCGCTTGGTAGAGAGTCCGAGACACAACGCTGCAACCTCGGTATATAGGGCAGTTGGCTGGGCACTGCTGCCTGAGCGGGACATTTCACTGGTCGACGTCGTGCTTCCGGGCGTAACGGAAACCTAGCCTCGTCGCTGGATTAATTTCCTGTGTCCTGTTCGCTCATTGGTCGATAAAAGCTAGCCTCGTCGCGGTATTCGTTTGTAGTGGAGCCTTACGATTCACTACACAGTATTATTCGAACAAAATGTTCGAAGGGTAACTAAGAAACCGACCATTTCAATAACTGTGAATAACATGTTCATCAACACTCATGAGTATTACTCTGTGAAAACAACTGATCTACTAGAATGTGCAATTGTCTCAGCTGAAGTAATGTTGTTAGAAACGTTCAAATTTTTGTTTGTAAGATTCTTGTTTCAATCGCTTTCACTCGACAGTGAATTTTGCATTTACAGCAGGTCTGTTCTCGCAATTATACATCATTTGTAATTCGTTTATCCCCAAAGAACTATATGAGTAAGCTATCAAAATAAAGGCTTTCATCTATGTGACATACTGTATGTACATATAAATTCGCATCTGGCAATACTAACGCAAAGGCCTAAACTTCATTTAGAAGCGGGGAAGCGGTCGGCAGCGTGTCCGTCTGGTACGTCGTTTGCTCCCTGATTGGTCGACTGGGGAGCGTACCTGCTTGCTATGCAGGAAGATCGGGTTCGATTTCATCGCTGCCGTGGTCTGTTTGTGCTTGACCATCGACGGCTAGAAATGTCCAGCAGCTGCTACTTTAAGGCAAAATAACTTTTCCGGTATTGTTGTTCTAGGATATGCAAATTCCGTTTCGCGTGCCCTTTTATATACTTCTAACTTGAATGTCAACGTTTCGTGAAATATAGAGGCCCTTAGTTACAAGTGCAGACTTAGTATCTTGTAGCATCAGTAGGCTGTACGTCAAAGTCAGAAACAAATCGTTTTCACAAATTGCAGATTTATTCATAAACTTCATTAAAATATGAGTGGAGATTGAAGACGTGACCGGAAACTGAGACATGCCAAGATATGAGCCTATAAGTAACTCGAAATAAATACAAAATTTAGCATAAAGAATCGACATCGCAAGACAATATTAAAAGGAAACAGAAAAAAACAGTTTCAGCCCGTAATTAATTTAGCTGGCTGCTAACAGGGAATGCGAACTGAGATGCCGATATGGAGGTTCTCTTGCGACACCATGAAATTTGATAACCGTGTTGAAGTTGGCTGGTCGATCTTTGGTGTACCAGTCGGAATTACTTGAGCGTAGAGAAACGAGTGACACGAAACTAGAGAGTAATATTTATTGATTTGCACAATAGTAATTATTACAAACGAGCTATCAATGGGTTAATAAATCTATCTTGGGGTAACGTGAATATAAGCAGTACAAATCTTTCAAGCACAATTTAAATCCTTTGAATGAAAACATGACTACACTGGAATAAGATTTTGCAATTCTACCTAGCTGTCAATTACACGGGGCACATGGCTTCAAAACTGCTTGACAAATAAAATCTACATACATTGGCAAGCATCGCCCTTTAGAACTACGGACTGCGCGGGAAAATGTAATCTAAATAATATGAATGTTATACGAATACCACGGAAAGTAAGCAAATCTGACAATAATGTACGACGGGTATTTCATCAAATTAGCAAAAAACAGTCATAAATTGGTGAGAAATTAAATGAACTGTTAAAATCTACAGAAGAACATCTAGGCTAAGCTAAAATGATAATTTCAAAGAATATTTTAAAAGAATATTTCAATGTGTAAATCGCCCCTACGAGCCTCCACTCCATGTTGCAGTACAGAGGACGGGGATCATGCTTGAAACATCACTGCTACTCTTAAGATGTTAACAATAAGAATTTGGAAAAACAATGTATCTGCACTGTATAATCTATTGGAAATAAAGTTTCAAGTTTCTTTCTTTAACCCTGGAATGGTATCCCTCGATTTCATGAGCGTGGTAACTAGAGACAAAATCACCTCCAGGGCACCGCTCTAGGGTTAAGGCCAAGAAGAACCTAGTGAATCGGAGACAACACATTGCCGTTATTGTTGCTTCGATCGAGGAAGATTTGGTTGGCAAACCTTTTCAAGACGAATTGCAGGCGTTGGATCTTGAGTTGAGTTCACTATTTTCAGTATTGAGTTACGTCTGCCGTCGTAAATTAACGTCGTTGTATCGAAGTATTGTTCGTAAGTCGCAAACGCGTAGCACGTGAGCGTGAGCCATGAAGAGAGACAGAAAAACGGGGCGCCGGCGAGAGTGTGGTGAACTCGAAGGGCCGCGCACATGTACCTGAGGTATGGAATTTTAGCTGTGCAAGTGTTTTATCTCTAAGTTCATCAAGTTGAATTATAAACGTAACTCATGCATTACTTTTCAGGTGTCTGCTGCATCCAAAGTCTTCCGGTAGCTGCCGGAGCCCGCATGCTTCAACTGGGATGGAGGCCATTCCAGTGGCACTTCCCTGACCTCCATGACGTGGACTTGGACTGGATGATAACTCTTACAGGAGCATTATTACCTCCTCCAGTCGTCAAATCAACTTGGATCGTATGGTAGGTTTGGTAGGTATGACAGCCACTACTACAACCTTAACTCTTTCGAGTCAGCTGGAATGAATACTTACTTACTTAGTCCTCTTCCGACATCAGGTGGTCCATAGGGCAGCAACGAATCTCCGCCATTCACCCACGAATACATACACTTAGGTTTTAAATTATTCAACACGCTTTCAAAAATTCATTTATCCAAGTTTTAATGAATTAGGATAAGCTTTACGAAGACAAATTTTCCAGAAAAAGATTATGAGATCGTGATTAGAAGTCTGGTGATACCCTCTTTACAGCAGTTTTTATAACGCCATCATTGGCATCTATTAAAATTCCGGGTAATGTTTCAAGTTCAATTTATCTTTTTCTGAGCAGCGCATCTATACTCGGCATTCACTTGTTTCATTGCTACTTGCCCCGCTGCTGCCTCACCGAGGAGGGCTTCAGGAAACTGTTCGAGCGGTATCCAGAATACGCCCCCATCATTTGCTGCGAGCCAGTCTCGCTCTCTGCAGACGTCCGCGCGAGACTCGCATCTATTGCCAAGCTGAAAAAAATTGACCTGCGATGGGAAATGCATTTGGAGACGAACGTCTGAGTGTTGAGAATTACTGGGCGTGAGTGAAATATCGCTCCTGTCGCTTGATTATAAAAAAACGTAAATTAAATTGTCATATGAATATTTAACTTATTTAACTTTACAAATATCTACATATATAATAGACAATGTATCTCCATCTCTCCCTATCTCTCTCTCTCTCTGTATCTGTGTGTGTTCATCCCATTACTTCCTATCTATCACTGAAGAAAAATTATTGAACTGAAATCGGAAGGGGTATGCATGTATTACACGCATTGTTTTGTGGATACCAAAGGCAGCCGATCACTGTAAAATACTCAATTTTTTCCGCTATTAGTTTTCTTCTCTTACACGCCTATGTTATCGGTAGATAAGATGCAGAATGGAAGTTTTGTATGTATTAATGAAAAGGATTAATTTAAAACACAATAATTGGTCGTAAATCTTTAATGCATTTATCTCTATAATAATTTCATATTAGCCAAATCTAAATCTTGGAATTTCCACGGGAACTGGCTAGTAAAGTAATAATTTTCGAATTATTGGAACCCTCCTTATGTCCCACACAGTCTAAAGTAAAGGCATCAATCACGTAGACGCACCTCAATCACACATAAGCACCAAGAGTATCGAAAGATGGGAGGAAAAGGGTTAACAATCAATCTCATCAATTTTTAAGGATGAATATCCTGACTCACATCACACAACAATTATATGACTCTATATACACAATATTAAATGACTCTTGCAACACAATGGTTGAATGACACGTGGTGCATATAATGTTTCTTGATAGACGCAATAATTGAGCGACTAGCAATAGACGAATATCACATAACTCGCGGTACACAATTATTACATCTCTTTTGGTACCCAATAGTTATAAATTCAAAAATACAACTTTGCTGTACTCATTCATAACCCAATTATTACCTGACTTGCGGTGCTCAACTATCACATTCGAAGTAATAGTCTCACGTTACACATACATATGACTTGCTTTGTGCATATACTATTTAAATATACGTATATATAAATAGTATATGCCTTTCCTTCCTTTTTTCAAGTGGTTTGCTTTGGCTGTTGTCTGTGCATCTCGTTCATTCACAAAATGTTCAACATTGGGGTTTAAAATGCTTTACTGTTAAAATCCTCAAATGATAATTTCACAAACCGAGGTTATGTTCTCACAATTGAAGCGTAACCTTAAAATAAAAGCAAATACCTGTATTAAACAACACCAGTATTACTCAGTGTGTTATCACATCAGCGCTGGGTTCGCAACCTTTTAATATTCCCATACCCCTAGTAATACTCGTATGTTATCACGTTCTGCCCAACACTGTAATTTTCATACGAAAGATACTGTATGTTAGGTAAAATCATACTGCATATCTTCCAATGAAATACATTTTCCTTTTAGATGTCAGAATGATTGTAGATGAGAATAATGAATATTGAAGATTTGCTTATAAATATGTACGTTTGATTATAATAAATCAATGACTACCTTGTTCTTCTGGTTTTTTTGGTTACGAATTTTTCGAAACATGGCGCTACGTTGGCAATAGCAACAAGCATATCCGCCTGTGCATCAAGGCAATTTCTGCCCTTTGTCTTGATTGCCAAAACGGTGCTGAATCTAGATTTGCACTGGCAAGTTGTAGTAAATGGGATTAGCATAGCTAGAGCTATTTTAGATAGTCTCGGGAACATTTCAAAGGCAGACTCCAATATTCATCGAAGGTCTTTTATTCATATGTCATCTTGAGAACACGATTGGCACACAATTCTATGAAATCTTCTTTGAAATCAGCATCATCTGGCATATTATCCAAATATAATAAGTAGTGATCCGAAATCCAACCTTCTGGAGTTTCCAGTTTTCTCATAGCAAAATAATTTTCAAAAGATCATGATAAGGCTTCCAAGTGACTAACAATATCTTTTTGTCCAGTAGGTATCAAACTGGACTGGTCGTCACCGCCGACCACCTTTTTCAGTGATGGAAAATTTGAAAGATTTTCTGTTTTCACCCGACGGCACGAAAGTAGAATTTTTTCTTAAACAGCATGCAACTTTTGAAAGCAAGTTAATATGTGTATGTTTGTATTTCCGCCTTGATGTAACACGCTAAAGTCATTCATGCGACTAAATATATCGGACAAATACGCTAGCATTTCATAGAACTCTTGTGATTTCAGTTTTTTTCTCTAATTCAGAGTTGTATTCTTTCAGAAATAACTTGACCCTTTGTTTTGTTCAAATAAGCGAGTTGATGCTCATGCTAGAGCTAATGCTAGAGCCAGCGAACTTGTGTGTGGTAGAGCAGAACTGTACATTTACTTCCTAATTCTTCACAGAGTGACTTGAAAAAGCAGTGATTCAAAACGCGACTTCAAATCCAGTTTATTGTTTTCACAGAAACATCAAGAACTTTTTTCACTTTTGGAAGCAATGTTTTGACCCCAAAGCATGTCGATGAAGGAAACGGTGAGAGATTTACGAATGTGGAATTTCTTGTTTCATTAAAATACAAAATCTAGATTTATTTCCCAGCATTGCAGAAGCGTCATCGGTACACACAGACCCTATAATTTGGATACCTAAATCATGCTTAACAAAAAAGTGTTAAAGCTTCAGAAACACATCTTTAGCTTTTGCTGTTGTCTTGACTTCATCACGAAACATGAAATTTCCCTTTATCGTTCCTTTATGTCGAGGTCAGTGATGAGAGTGAACGGAAATTTTATTAGCTTTTATTTATATGCAAAACTTCTACGCAAGTTGAGACATGTTCCCACAAATACCAAACAGAGCCACACACACACACACACACGTGTTCATAACAAGCAGGTAGGAAGAGCCAAAGCGCGCAAAGTAGTGTATGTAGCAAGTGCTGCAAATAATGTCAAAACAACATGTTTTAACACGAAGTTCTCAAAAGAGTTACTGCATTATTTCTTCATGAATTTAATTATTTTTAACATCTTGAATAATTGATCAGATTTCAGATATAGGTATCATGCATGAACATAATAAATAATCATTAATGGTATACGAATTGATGTTTATTATGCCTTCACATAAGTAAAAAGTGAGAAATTTCTTTCATCACGCGCTGAAGATCAAAGAATGTCAATCCAGTCAACACATACATGTTTCAGCATGCCGTCAGACTGCCATACGAAGTAATTTCCAATTTGAACACAAATGACTGTTTTCTTGCCCCATGGAAATAATTTCGGACCCACACGGGGATCCCCTATTTTAGCGCGTTCAGAAAACATCTACGAAATTTGAAAAAGAATTTCTGACATTGCTCGAGCATGGAGAGTTTACTGCAACATCAAAATTATACGAATGTTAACTCATATATATTATAATCCCTGTTTTTAAATAATTACAAACGTAACTAAAGTGATGACCGTTTGTTTTATTATAACAAAATTTGAAAAAAAAATTTATCCTCATTTCTAAACCTCGGTCGTATGGGGCAACATGATAACTAAAAGTAAACATCCAACATCCGTGTAAATTTCAGCAGTAAAACATGAAGTAAGTTCTCTGCTTGTAATGTGTTATGCTTCCTCAAAGATTGTCTCAAAATTTAATTCATTTTAAACGAGTATTTCGAATACCCTGAGTGTCCACCGAACACAATTCTTGCATTTTGATGAGGAAAAGCATCTTGTAACCTCCTGTAATTTCGAGATAGGACATCAGTGCCTTATATCTGTTGATAACGCTTTCAACGATGCATGTTATTCTTATCAGCAAGAGCAGAATAAATAATGACTGAAAAGTTGGTCATTGCTTCGTAGTTTCTCACTGATTCCTTTGTGTCGTGACCGTAGGCTGAACAGTGACTGAACGTTGCAGGTTATATTCTATGTCTTAGTGTATTTCATTTAACACCATTTTATGTTTATGGGTGAATTTTTTGTTGAACTTAGCCAAAATCTGCGATTGATGGTAAAGTAATACAACAAAAACGACAGTAACACACAACTACTCTCGTAACCACAGGATTTGACTGAGCATATGGAGAGCATCGTTAGCTTATCTGCAATCAGCCGAGCCATATCGCGGCACTTCACAGTATTTTAACTTTTCCCACAAGCTTAGCGTTGAATGTGCAGTTTTCGCCTTTACTACACGATTTACTCCTTGGTTTTTATTCAAACGCTTGCTTGTCACTTTTTCAATTTGCAACACTGCATCCAGACCGTGTATTATGTCCATCAAACCCACACAACTCGTCCTCGTACTTTCATCAAATCAAGCCAGCATGACAATCTCTTTGTGTTGGGCACGCAACTGGGAAATAATTGCAGCGCAACCACAAGTCACCAAAAACCAGAGCGATCGAAACCGCAACACAAATTCAACAGTTGCAGTGGCAACTGCAATTTGCAACCGCAACTGTTTAATAGTAAAACTACTTAAAAAACAGTCTAGAGAGAGTCTGGGGCTTGATTAAGTGAACAGTTGCGCCAAGATATGATCTGTAAATACACCATATATAATTGACTTTGTTACTTATACTTCATATTTAATACCTAGTATTTTATTAAACTTTCAATGGCAGTTACCCGGCATTTATGTATTAATTTCAAAGTAATTTGTATGGTTAACAATGCTACATAGCCTTCTCCGGTGAATCATATCGTGGTATTTGGAAGTGGTATTTGGAAGATACCATACCTTTTACTTAACATTTTTTTAGCTTGCTAAACAATAGAAAATTTCTATGGTACGTTATTTTTATTTATTCAATTGAACTCACTTGTTCCAGCAAGACCAAGCATCCTCGTAGTTGCGACATACAGTGGTCCTTCCAGCTTTTCTTTCAATTATGTAACCTCATTTTCAAATATCTCCTCAATCTTTCTAGTGAAGGTACGACGACTCATTTAAAATTTCTTGCCTGATGAATGTTCTATAAAAGTTCTGAGAAGAACTCTCAACGGTTCTAAGTGACACGATATTTTCAATGAAGAATTTCATAATTCTGTTTTCCATAGCCGTGTTGCATGTATTAAGGCCAATATACGAGTATCTATCACCAGCTTGGTCGACTGGTGAGCGAATCTGCTTGGGAGCGGAAAGACCCGGGTTCGAATCCCGCTGCCGACATGGTTAACGCGGCTAGAAATACGGCATGGGACTTGGGTAAACAACCGAATAATTATCAAAGTAATTATCCGACCCAAGAATGGGCCAGAAGGTTCGTTCCTATAGCCTCATTCTATTCTATTCTATTCAGACCCACTGCCTGCGGCATCTTCAACTGTGCGTATCGTTTCTGGGTGTACTCCCCTCATTTTATCATCATCATAATCACGTTCACAAGACAAATCTCATTTCTTCTCGAGATGCTCTACATTCCCCTTTTTCACGCACTCATTGAAACTCAACACCTGAGAAATAAATTCAGGTTTAAAATCGAGTCAGCAAAAAGAACTAGAGGTATAAAATTGATTATTTACCCCAAATACTGGCTATTTCAAATTCCTTCCACCAATTTCATTAATGTTAGCATTGAACAATGTGGGTCAGTAGATCATAACCGCCGTATTATGTTTTTCCCCTGTATAAGCGATATATACGGATTTTAAATACTTCCATATGAAAGCTTGCGATGTGTTTTGGCAGACTGTAGAGAGACTTTTTTTGTCCCCTGTAGCATTTTTTCATCAGCAAACACCTAACACATTTTAATGTCATACTTTAGAGAATGCGTAATTTTTCTGTTGATGTCGTTTTATGGGAGTTCTTCGAGGACATGTGTGGTACGATCAGCTTTGTAGATTGCAGATTTTTTCACAAACACCATCAAAATCAGAGCAGAAATTAGGGCCAAGATCGAGAACCAAAACTGAGAAGTTGAAATCTGTAAACCGAAACCTGTACGGATAAGGGCTAATAAGTAACTCGAAATGAATACAGAGTTTAGCGAAGGGATCTATATCACAAAATGCATTACAAGGAAAGTGATGAGTAAAGGAATTGAAGCACCGTACCTAATTTAACTGGCTGCTTAAAGGAAATACGAACCGAGATACCGATAGGCAGCTTTTCTCTCGAGGCCATGAAATTTAATAACCGTATCAAAATTGGCTGTTCGATCTTTTAGTATGCTCGTCATAAATACTTGAACGTAGAGATTTGAGTAACACGAAACTAGACAATAGTATTTGCTATCTTACACTACATATAGTTATTAATGAGAATGTTCGTTCATTGGATTGATAAATAATTCTAGAACAACGTGAATCAAACCACAGAAAATTTTTCAAGCACAATTTAAATAATTTAAATGAAAACGTGACCACACTGAAATGAAATTTCCAATACAATCTAGCTGTCAAATACACATGGTTTCCAAGCTACTTCAAAAAAGGAAATCTCAAACATATAGGGTAACATCTAGGCTTAGTTAAAATGACAAGTTCAAAGAATATCAGGTACGTAAGTGAAACGCAAAACTCCCTTACATATTGTCAACAGAAAACTCACCCATCAGAGAGAAAAACAGACACTACACCAAGACGTTTCCGAAGCACCACAATACTACCACTATCTTTGCAAGTGCTGACGTACTCGAAAAAATCATGCAAGTAAGGCCAGGGATTTTGCGGTGAATCACATTTCGTTGTTTTAGTTTCTGTGGTTCACCTTGTAGGATTGCTGATTGCAGCAATTTCCTCTGGAGCATCACTTGTGCTAGGGTGACCAGCCATTAGAGTTGTATTCGATATACATTTAGTTTTATTCATAAATCGATCCATCTTACTTTTAGCAAATGAAACTTTCTTATAGATATGTAAAAATTTCTTTGGAAACTGAACAGACATATAGTTTTAATATTACTGATTGTATATTTCACTGCAGCTCAAAAATATTTAAGTTCACTTCGCAGACAGAACCTATACACAGAACACCTAGACAATGGGTAGACGGACACTGGCAGACCGGCTACCGTAAAACTATAGCTGATCGCAGCGATACACGATGCGGGGGTATACGTATTTGCGCGGCAGTTATTTTTTTCAAATTACAGTTTTCAAAGTTACTGTTGCGACTTGAGGTGAAATTTGCTCAGAATAGTCGCACAGCAACCCAATTCGCAACTAAAAAAGTGGCGATAACAATTGCAGCCGCAATTAAATGCAGCGCAACTGCCCAACACTGCA
>VCRD01001503.1:18221-36021 GCA_006783055.1 Trinorchestia longiramus | reverse complement strand
CTGAAAACAGAAAAATAACATACATTTTACATCAATATACCGAATAACAAAATTATTATAAAGAAAATAGGAACATATGCCAAGTTTTGATTGTTTAAATTATGTTCTAAGATTATGATGGTAAAATATTAGGTGTTTCCATTATTTTGTCCACCACCTGTATTTGCGCGGCAGTTATTTTTTTCAAATTACAGTTTTCAAAGTTACTGTTGCGACTTGAGGTGAAATTTGCTCAGAATAGTCGCACAGCAACCCAATTCGCAACTAAAAAAGTGGCGATAACAATTGCAGCCGCAATTAAATGCAGCGCAACTGCCCAACACTGCAATCTCTACCACTATTTGTGCACATGAAATCAATCTTAACACATTACTCTTTTCTGAAAAATTTCTGGCACTATATTTAAGGTTTGGATATATGATATACAATTATGACACTTGCACTCCATAAATAGAAAAGCTGATAAAAAATGCCCAAAAAAATAGAAAAATTCAAAATGAATATTTCGAGTATAAGGATCACTATTAGTAAATAATCTGGAGTTAAAAATGGAATATTGCCCTATGCACTAGTCTACAATGTCCTAATATGGAAATATGTTTAAATATATTCTATGTTTTTTTCAGGTCAACCGTTCAGTTTTCAATTAATTGATCTACTTTGGTGGTAATAAGCTAAGTGAAGAAATATGTTTCTAATAGCTACCATTCTAGTAGCTAGTGTCATACTTTTTGCAATTCATAAGAAAATGAATAACGCAGTAAGTGCTTCAATGATGGCTTCGAGTACCAGTGCATTTGAATGCGGAATTTGCAACGAAAATTTTGACTCAGATCAGCACAAACCTCTTGTTTTGATGTGTGGTCACACGTTTTGTCACAGTTGCCACGTACAAATGGCAAGTATGCCCGATAGGAAGTGCCCAAATTGTAGCAAGCAAATAACTCATACAGTGGATGACCTGGCCGTTAACTATGCCTTAATTTCCTCTCAGAAAAAATATTCGTCATCCAAATCTCCTTCGGAGTCTGAACTGTGCAGAAACCATGGGTGTCAGGTTGACTATTTGTGTGTGGACTGTGGTGATCTGGTCTGCTGGAAATGCAGCAGAGACCTTCATCTCCGTCACAGGGTTGAATCTGTTGAAGACCTAATGGCTAACGATTCAACGGCATATGCTAGAACAGAGTTACGACAGATAATTCAAGGAAAACTTGATGCGTTGAAAAAATCTTTGTTGATTCCCAGGGAGATGATGCAGCTATTTAACAAATTGAAGAAATATGGGAGGGAACTTGAAGACTGGCTTGACTTCCGACAGGCCTTAGAAACATCTGTTGCGGCAGATTTGGAAACCTGGGATTCACTAATAGCGAATCCCGTGAAAGAAAACAAGAAAACTTTAAAAGATGTAATGCGTCGGATAAATGAAGTAAATCCTCCACATATTCAAACTCTGTCGCAGATCAAAGAAAAAGTAGCTGAATTGAGCAAAAAGGCTGCTGAACTGGAGGTAAGTTTGTTTTGTTCGAGTTATGAATGGTACACATGGAACGGAAATCAAAATATCAAATGCTTGTAGATTTCTACATAGCTCAATATCATTAGTTTCAACTTGTAAAGTTGTATACACAATTTCAAGTTCGATTTTGTTCGATGCTGTAAGGTATACAGAAGGAAAGTACTTATTTTTAGAAATATTGAACTTAATGAAATTCAATGGACGTTCTCTGATGTATTTTTCAAATCCCGAGTTAGCAGGATGTCTGCATGATTGCGATACAATTGGTGCGGCAATACAATTTTACTTGCATCATTTACGGGATTTGCATCATGTACTTCTATGATACGTATTTTCAACAGAAATTCTTTCAAGAGTCTTCTGCGAACTTCAACTCAGAAGCAGCTGCACTCAGTGATGATGCATCGGAGCTTCTGCCAAACAGTGAACCTTGGACTTTGACTAATGAAGCCTTGACCAAAAGTGCCTTTGCCAGCATATTGGCTGGTCATAAAGCTAGCAAAATCAGCGTGGTTTCTCTGCCCAGTGAACCCATCAGACGATTGCCAGCTCGCCTGGATGCCCTCGGCAGCGTCTGTGACGGGGCCATAGAACTAAAGCCGCTGGACTCTTTTTGGAGGGCTTCGACGGGGTCAGATGAGCGCCTGCAGCTATTCATTCAGAAACACGGGTACAGTAAATTTTTCATCCTATTAGCCGATTGTATGCCTTCGTCATAGATGATCAGTGGATAAGGGTTTCATATTTGCGGTAACTTTGAAGAGCGATGGTCTACAAACGAAATGTTCATGGGTGAATCAGCCGGGAACGTAGCAGTTGTCACGAAGTGAAAATGCACCAATATTAAAGTTCGGAAATTTTGATATCAGTACATCGACATCAGCTATCTTGAAAAAATATTTCGAAAAGTAATCTTAAGAATTCCTGGTCATGCTGAAACTCCTATTTTACGTATTATAAGTTAATCAGTAGCTCAAGATTTATTTCACATTCGTTGTGTTTTATACCGTAACATTCCAGTTCTAGCTGGAGTCTCTTTGCCCTCATGAGTTATCCCGTTGTTTTGTATCGGCTGATATATACAGCAAACACCACAACTCAGAAAATAATATTTTGAACCTGTAACATGATTCATGTATCCAAAATTCTATAAACGCCCAGCAGGATCCCTAAACGTACATGGTTTCCTTAGATGTAAAGATTCAGAGTTCTTATAATAATCAGTGAACTTATTTTTCCTTACTGAAACTTGTGTTGCATAAATTTGTAAATAATCTTGTTATCTTGATCACATATGTGAACATTATATGTATTCTTTAAATAGAAAATAAGTAATCAAATCAATTATTTTCATTAATTCATTCGTGAACATATCATTCTTATTGTAGCAAATTCTGTTCTTTTCACTACAGATACAAGGTGTCAAAGTTCTACGGTTCTCCGGAAGATGCCCTACTCGTCTGTAACGCCAGCCGTCAGTCGAATCTGTCGTTGGGTGTCCGTCTCTGCACCATCGATGACTTGGACCGGTGTTCGGCGTTGTCAGTAAAACCATCCAGTAAGCTATTACTTTATTCTGGCAAAGCAGATAAAACTGGAGGTGTTGTCATTTGTAATTTATCTTTCCTGAAACTATGTCTTCCGCTAATTTAGCAGTGATAGATACGCATGCAAAGAATACGACTAGAATAGTTAAAATTTGTAAACGGCATTTTTTTCTCGGAGTGACAAAATAATTGAGATGGTGGAAAAAATTCTTCAGGACAGTAAAATTTGATTGTTTCGTGTATAAGGTCATATTAAAAAATAAATTTGGAAACAGTAAAAATATATCATATATTTTACAGAACAAAAGGCCCAAAATACGGAGAAGTTATAAAATGTATTACCTTAACAATTGGACAAAGGAATGGTCAGCGAATCATTTTTGAAAGGTAATGCACCCTCATTTTATTAAGCTAAGATTTAAAATTCGTGAATAATAAAACGTAGTCGAATACGAAAGGCCAAAATTATTGAACAGAATTCCCAACGCCGAACTTATCAGCGTATTTTATCATACTAGCCTCCATAAACTTATTATGTAATGCTGTATTATTCGAACAGAATGCGGAAGATAACAAAGAAAGAGACCCGTTCAAAAACTGAATACACGTCAATCAACCCCTGTGCAAGCAACTAACCAACTGCAACGGTAATGCCCTCAGCTGAAATAAAATACAGTGGAAGCTTGAAATACGAACAGCTCTGTGTTCGATAAATTCAAAATACGTCGAAAGTATGAGCGAAAAATTCTGCTCTAAATACGATCATTGGCTCGCGTAACCAGCCACGAGCCAAGCTGTGGGTATAGCACGTGACCCCATCCGCCTCGACCTGGATTCCCCCCTTGTGTTCTAGATACGAGAAATTCGCTTTACGAGCTCAGTGCTGGAATGAATTGTACTCGTATCTCGAGGTTACATTGTAGTCATAACCGTTCAAATTTGTTGTTTGTCATATTCTTGTTTCAATCGTTTTCACTCCATAGTGAATTTACATTTTACCAAGTCTATTCGTGAATATTTGTGCAAAAATAGAGCTATAACGAAAGTGGCTCATAAGTGAACCATAAAAATTTATATATAATGTGGAGAATTTGAGCGTTGTTCTAGAGCCTGGAATTGATACGATAAAATCAATAAACTAGGGACTGTTGAAGCGTTAAAATTACCTCTAAAGTTTTTAAAGAACATAATATTCAAGGTTCTTCTTACAAAGACTGGGACAGAGGCTTGAAAATTTTATCGTAGGACTTCCTGATTCATAGATCCGATTGCTCCTTACAATAATAACGAGCTTTGAAAAAGACATTTTTGGTGAAATTCGGCAATTTTTTTCCTTGAGTGGTTATGTAATAAATTAAGAATAAGAATTTGCCTTTTAATATTTTTCAACGCAGTAGCGCAAAATTTAATTTCAGTAAACGATTTAATGCAGTGTCAATAGACAGTGGGTATTTCGTTGTCATATTTAGAATGCTCGTATAATTCATTCATAATAACTGTAATAGCATTTGTTGGTTGAAGCTCTGGTTTAGTGCTGACAATTCCCTGTTTGAAAAATCAAGAGAAAGGTTACATTTTAGTTTCTATTTACAACAATGCAATCGCACCCGCAGCAGCGTGTAAAGGATAAACTGTGTTGATTTCTAGACATATAAAATTTCAACGTCATGTGTTTTTCGTCGGTAAATTGGTTCTAGAAAAATTCTTTGTGAAATGTTCAGTATCGCATTGCATGTTGGAATGTAAATATTCAAATTACGCTCGATTAGGCAAGTTCGACTGATCCAGATTTTTTCAGAATTTCAGACGAAAAGAATTTTTGGCTGTGTCTTTCTGCGTACCACTTGAAGGAATTTTTAATTTTCACAATCGTAATAATAATAAGAAACTTTATTTCCAATAGAGTAGACAGTGCAGATATATTGGTTTTTAAAGTCTTAAAGTTGACATCTTAAGAGCAGTGATAATGCTTATCGATAAAATCTTAAAAGTAGTAGTGATGCATCAAGCGAGATCCCCGTCATCTATACTACAATGTGGAGTGGAGGCTCGTAGGGGCGCGTCGATGAGCGTGGTGGAAGTGTGGCTTAGACCAAGCGCATAGCATAGCAGCTGCTGGACATTGCTAGCCGCCGATGATCAAGCACAAACAGTATCGAACCCGGGTCTTCCCGTATAGCGAGCGGGTACGCTCACCTGTGGACCAATCTGGGAGCGGTAAGGAGCGAAATTAATTCTAGAAGTTATAGAAGAAAGCTATCCAGAAATAATGATATATGCTTGAGAGAAACAATAATTTGGTAAGTAATCCAGCCTACATTTACTTTTGATTTCCTCCCTTTGCATTAACTGCACACTACTGTGTACACTCCAAGTAGAAAAGAACTAACTTGCATTGCCCGAGATCTAAGAAAAATATGAATTAAGATATCACTAATATCGACTTTTCATGAGATGATTCACAGTCAGAGTCTGAAACGATCCACAATGTGAGGTAATATATGTTATATATGTATTGGACTATTGCAGCGTTAAGTCATAATTCAAACTCCTTTCAATTCAGAGAATTCCCAATTCGAACACATTTATCGAACAAATTTTTCATTCAATTCTTACGTCGTTTGCAATAATGCATCAGTTGGTATTCGCTTATCCTCTAATAACTATATGAATTAGCGATTAATATAGAGACTTTCATCTCTGTGGCATAATGTACATATAAATGCGTATATGACAACACTGATGCAAAGGCCTACACTTTCCTTAGCAGTGGTAAACGATCGGCTGCGTGTTCGTCGGGAACATCGTTTAGCCATAGAATGGTAACCCACTAATTCCAATGCGTGCAAACTTGAGAAAAAATAACCCTAGGTCAACACTCCAGGGTTGAAGTCGAGTGTTACAGCCTCATGAACCTCGTGAATGTGAGACTATGCATTGTCGTTCATGTTCCTTCGATCAAGGAAGGCTTAGTTGGCGTCGGAGGTAGGAGATGCTCCTACAGTTGGGAGGACCCTACTTTTCGTATCGAATTGATCTCGTTGGATCTTGAGTTGAGTCTATTGTTTTCATTATTGAGTCACATCTGTCGTCGTAAAATGATGTTGTATCGAAGTATTGTTTGTAAGTCGTAATCGCGTAGCACGTTGGCATTAACCAGCAAGAGAGACAGAAAAACGGGGCGCCGGCGAATGTGTGGTGAACAAGATGAGACGTGCACATGTACCCGAGGTATGGAATCTTAGCTGTGCAAGTGTTGTATCTCAAAGTTCATCAAATTGAATTACAAACTGGTAACTCGTGCATTATTTTTCAGGTGTCTGCTGCATCCAAAGTCTTCCGGTAGCTGCTGGAACCCGCATGCTTCAACTGGGATGGAGGCCATTCCAGTGGCACTTCCCTGACCTCCATGACGTGGACTTGGACTGGATGATAACTCTTATGGAAATATTATTCCCTCCTCCAGTAGTCGAGTCAACTTGGATCGTATTGTAAGTATGGAAGACATGATGGCAACTGCTACAACCTTAATCCTCTCGAATCTGCTGGAGTATATACAGTTAGAGTTAAAAGTATTTAGCACATTTTTAAGGACTTGTGTATCCAAATTTTAATGAATTGGAATAAGAATTACGAAGCAAAATGATACAAAAAAGATTGTGAAATCGTGATTAGACGCCTGGTGATGATCTCTTTACAGCAGTTTATGCGATGCCCTTGTTGGCGTCTGTTGAAATTCATGGTAGGTTTTTAACGGACAATTTTTCCCTTTCTGAGCAGCGCATCCATACTCGGCACGCAGTTGTTTCATTGCCACCTGCCCCGCTGTTGCCTCACCGAGAAAGGCTTCAAGAAACTGTTGGAGCACTTTCCAGAATACGTCATTTCTGGGCACTCCTCTGAAGACAACTCCAGCAGATTGGAATATCGCTCAAACATTATTTACTGCGAGCCAGTCTCGCTTTCTGTAGATGCCTGCGTGAGACTCACATTTCTTGCCAAGCGGAAGGAAATTGATCTGCGATGGGAATTTCTTTCGGAGACGAACGTCTGAGTGTTGAAAATTACAAGGCATAAAGAAATATAGCGTTTGTCACTTGATTCCTAGGAAGCAAAGACGTGAATTTCCGTATAAATTTCCTAACTTTTGTCATTTAAGATGTTCGTTTGTACGCTGGTTCTTTTCTGTTACGAAAACGTTTCATATGTCATTTCCGTTACCAGATTGATAGAACTTTCCTAAACTCAGGATATACATATAAAATTTGAATTAACGCTAAAAATTTTATCACAAACTAAGAGATCTACGTTGGAGCTTGTCGTCTATTAACTTTTTACAAAGAATAGAATCTACTAGAATTGTGGTTTTATTCCCTTAAATTAACAGAACTCATTTCGAAATTCAACAATCAATAGAAATAGTTAAATAAAAATTATTCAAATGACTTGTTCAGAGACATCACATTTCAAAGTGTGGGTGCACTAAATAATGTTCTTTCCCTGAGAACTACATGGTGCAGCAACACATTTTCCTTTTTTTGAAGAGAACTTCCTTTGAAAAAAGGAAGTTATGTAACTGCGCAATTTACACCGTATGTTTGGAATTTAAGCCATACAAAGAAAAATGCAATTGTTTTAGAAGCTTTTAAATGAAAGCATTTGACAGTCACTTCATTCTAAAATTAATTTTCAGTATTGCACTGCCGGTCTAACCCTGCCACTCTTAAAATCTTGTGTGTCATCTATCGTTATCTTAGTTGTGTGTTATCTATCGTTGTTGTCCTAACCCACACGGTCACCCAGAAAATTGTTCAGTAAACACAAAAATCTCGAGAGATATTCGAAATTTTTTTACATATTGCAAGCAGATGCTTTAACTCTTGCATTGTTGTTTGATTATTTTACGAAAAGTGCACAAACTTTTCGAGCACCTTATATGAAACGGTTTGCTCGTGGAGTTATTAGGTATCTTCAGGCAACCTTCATAAATTAAATTCTGGTCCTTAATTTCCAGGCCACTCCAACCTCTGCGTACGTGCCATCCACTGAAAACAAAGAAGAAAAAGAAGGACTTGTCGATTTGACGCATTTTCAGTCAAAGAGCAATAGAAATTTGAGCCCAACCGATGCAATGCCGCCTCGTTTAGAATATCCTACCAACCTTTCTACTGAAGGCTCACTTGAGTTTAGCACTACAAGCAATTTTCGAGGAAGTTTTGTGACGTTTTCTCCTCCCATCGGAAATCTTCGATACCGCTCGACGCTGCAGAACATAGCCCACCGAAGCAGTTATAATGTGAGTTTTGTGACTATGTTTGTGCTCAAAAGAGTGATCTGAAGGGACATTTCATGGCCAATCATAGAATTGGTGAAACTGGCAAATGTGAGTCGTGTGATAATTTCCGTGTACGAAAAAGCTATTTGAAAATGCACGGTATAGCAGAACCGTTAAAATGTGACAGATGTTCTTCTTCTAATGCTCGAAGTAAGTCAAATAAAAAGACCTCGGCAAACTCATCTGTCGACATCTTTAAGAAGAAGCAGTTCAAGTACGAACATTGTGAGCACTGTTTTGCAATCAAAGATGGTTTGAAATACCGTTTGGTCGCTGGGCATGGTCTAGGAGAGAGAATTAAGTTCTATGATTTTTCCACTGCTCTTAAGAATTGCCTGACTGCATCTAGCCAGCTGAACACAGAATTGGGAGACTAAAATGTAGCGTGCATAGATGGTTTTGTATTTCAAGCCGGGGGATGAAAGCATATATGATAGATAAGCATGGCGCAAGGGAAAAACTGAAGTATAAGAAACACGACTTCTGTTGAGTGGTGGTGGTGGTGGTCGGTACCAATAGGAAAGATTTGAGAGAGTTTGGCACAGGGTGTACCTTAGTAAAGGGGTGAAACGGAGGGGATACTAGGAGGGGAATAGAAATGAGCGCTCTGCGCACATGTATTGAGTGGTGAGGGTCTGTCTGTTGAGTGTATAAGTATACCCTAAGGAATCATATGGTGACTGAACACGGCGTAATGAAGACCATCACGTGGGAACACTGTGACTATTCTAACCCCAAGAAGATAGTTATGAAAAAGCACTTTTGTGTGAACCATGGCATAGGAAAATTAGCGTGCGAGCACTGTGAATATTCCACTGCAGTTAAACGTCGTTTGAAAGAACATTTGGTGGCTAGGTATGGAATAGGTAATAAAATAAAGTGAAGTTTTGTGACTATTCAAGAGTGACGATCAGTATTTTGACTCGTTATAGGCTCGCCAAACACCGCAAGAAATAACTTGGAAATATTTTTTTACTAGTGGACCTACATGTTAAAACTCGCGTGTTTTTTACTGAATGTTTTAGTTTGATTCGCCAGTGGATGCGGGCTTTGCGAAGGAGTTTCCACATTGAAGGATGTGCCTTTGGTATCCACAATACAATGCTTACAATACATGTATACCCTACCGAATTTTCTCCGATCTAAATCCTTAAGAGCGTCACAGAGAGACGGACCAAGCAAGCAAGCAACAAACTGTTTATTATTATATAGTGGATTTGCTTGTATATAAGTGTTAATGGTAGTCGGTAAATATCGATTCTTGCCATCATGCTTCTGTTGACAATGAATTGGTGTATGGATGGTAGTAGGAATGCTAAGGTTCGATTTAAAATATGATTACCATAATCTTTATTCAAATCAGCTGGAAACTCAGGAAACTTGGCCCATACTGCGACATGTGCCATATATGGTACACAGAGACTTGGCCCAAACTGCGCCGTGCGCCATATATGGTGCGTAGACACGACCTGAACTACGACATACACGATCTAAAAAGTCGTATTTTCTAAAAAATATTATATAAAGTTATTTAATACATTTTTGTATTCGGCCGGGATATAATTTAGAGGAAAACGATAATAGGATCACAAAATAATGCTAAATTGTTTAATTATGTGAACATATATAATTAACAAGGCTGGCAACAAGAAAACTGAAGCTACAAAGGTTTTTGAACACGTAATGCACACAGTTTATTTTGTGAGTCGCAGTCAGAGTTTTAAAATGCTCCACATCTGACGTTGCTAATGGAATGGGCTCTAAAAGCGCAGATATTTTGGTGCTAGTATAGGGTGTCCCCAAACATGCACACTTTTAAAAGGCTACAGTTTGAATACTACTGGTATCCATAAGGTGGGTAACAACGTATTCTGGATACAAAGTAGAACTTCAGATCTTGTTCTTTCGAATGAGATACGGCCCAGCTTCTTAACGCCAGTAGTATTCAAACTACAGCCTTTTAAAAATGTATAATTCTTTGGGGCACCCTGTCCAATGACCAGGACCCATAACCAAATAGTTGATTTTGATTCAGAGATTTTGGCGCTAGTATATCTGAATAGGAACTAAATACTTCATTTGAAGATTTTTGACATCAACCGCTGATCGACAATAGCCTTAATTAATTACAGCTTACGATTACAAATTCATTTTCCTCACGAAAGTGGGACTTTGTATCACTTCGCGCTCTTCTAATTCTTCTATGTCGTGTTTATTTGGAGTTTCGAAAACTAGTCCATGTAGCCACAGGTCAGAAGGTAGGTTTAGTTTTTCCTTTGTTTACAATCCGTACAACCATCATTTAGCGCTCGATCTCACTGATGCCAGAAACGCTAAATTCGAAACGAGAAAATAGCCACACCAGAACAAACAATCACCGTGTTCAAAACTTGAAATAAAAATACAGAGGCAAAATATTTTTCGTTTAGGAGTTACAGGGGGTAACAGCCGCTAGTGCAACGGTGGAAATATTCCAGGGATCCCCGCTGTTGTAGGAACCAGAATTCCAGTTGTTGTCATTCCTGTCAGCTCAGGTGGTGCCTTTGGTATCCACAATACAATGCTTGTAACACATGCGTACCCGTTCTAATTTTAGTTCAATAATTTTTCTTCAGTAATAGATAGGAAGTAATGGGATGGACATTGTCGGAAACCTTGTCGGTTTCAACGTGTTGGTATCGTTTTCACGTTATATTGTAAGTATATAATATTTACGAGTTTGTTAACGACTACTTAGTTGAGTGTATTTTTTATTATCATTCAAGTGGAATTTTCTGAGGGTGGTGTCATTTCTTCTACTAGTAGACCCACACGTGAGAATTCACGGGTTATTTACTCAACTAGACAGTTCCCGTGAAAGTTCCACGGTTTAGATTTTACTGATTTGAAAATATTATGAAGATGAATGCATTTAAGATTTACAACGAATTATTGTGCTTCAAATGAATATTTTTCTTTAATTCATATGTACAGAACTTCCATTGTGTATTTTACCTACCGATAATATGGCCCAGAGTGTACCCGTTGAAATTCCTTCATCTTAAAGTGATGTAACTCAGGATCTATAAAATAAAATACATTTATTCAGTTTTACCCGTGGTATTATCAGAATCTGAATATTTTTCATGAATGTATACAGAGCTTCCATTTTCTATTTTATCTCTTATCTACATGGCCGTCTAAGAGAAGAAAGCTAATAAAGGAAAAAAATGGCGTGTTTTATGGTGATCCAGTGCCTTTGCTATCCACAATACAATGTTTGTAATACATGCGTACGCCGTTCTAATTTTAGTTCAATAACTTTTCTTCAGTTATAGATAGGAAGTAATGGGACAGACACACACAGATACAGAGAGATTGAGATACATAGTCTATGATATATGTAGATTACTAGTAGACCCACACGTGAAAAAATTCACGTGTTTTACACTGAATTTTTTCGTTTGATTCGCCAGTGGACGCGGGCTTTGCGAAGGAGTTTCCACATTGAAGGATGTGCCTTCGGTATCCACAATACAATGCTTACAATACGTGTATACCCTACCGAATTTCCTCCTATCTAAATCCTTAAGAGCGTCACAGAGAGACGGACCAAGCAAGCAAGCAAGCAAGCAAGCAACAAACTGTGTATTATTATACGTATAGTGGATGTCGCGTTTAATTGGGGTTTCGAAAACTTGCAGATCTTTGACATCGTATTAATCGGTCGTCATTTATCCACTCTGATCTAAGTACACTTAGGAATCTAGATTTATCTGGCTCAAACTCCTTCAAATAACCAATTAATACAACTTATTTGTACCATATAGTAACCTAAAGCACTAACAGTCACTTCATCTCGCACTCCTACTCGAACAATAAGACAATTCAGTACAAGTTTTTTTCCCCCTTTGAAGAACAGATTTATGAGAGATGTACCATCCGAGAGAACTTTCAGAATATACATTTTACAAATTTACAAGTGTACAAACTTTTAAATGAACGCGTGTTCGCAATTCACAAGCTTATGAACCTCGTTTGTAAAATTGAAAGAGAATTATTGATTCAAACAAGTAATTCTAAACATTTTTCAACCGCATTGGGTTTCATCACAATTTCATGAAACTCTTCGAAGCACAAATATGGCTGAACAATGATCACATTACTATTCTTATGTAGGCTTGCCATTGGATTTATAGCAAATTTGTGCCATGTTTTCTCATATGATGAAGTTTCAAGCCGCGTTCACGTGCACTAGAGAATTCACATAACTTACATTTAAATCGATCTCCCACACCATGTTTGGACACCAGGTGAGCAGTCAGAGCTTTCTGATGTGCATTAAAATAGTCACAAAATTCACATTTGAATGACTTTCCCATGCCGTGCTTGTTCGCCATGTGTTGCTTTAAAAGTTTCCTTTGAGCGCTGGAATATGTACATTTATCACACTTGAAAGGCTCCCCTATGCCGTGAATGGCGATGAGATGGTTTTTTAGAGAATATTTCTTCGTGGAAGAATACTCGCAATGGTCACACTTGTAAGATTCGTTGACGCAGTGTCTCGTAACTATATGCTCCCTCACTTTACTTTGCTCTACGTCAGAATAGTCACACAGCTCACACTCAATAAGCGTTCCTATTCCATGCTCACTAACGTTATGTTTCTTGAAGTCGTCTTTCTGTGTGGTGGAATACTCACAAAACTCGCATTTGAATGGTTCTCCAATACCGTGCTTGTCACGTAGATGTCTTTCTAAGAGACTATGCTCTCTGCCTGAGTAATCACAAAATTCACAGTTGAATAATTGCCCAATACCGTGTTTAGCGAGCATATGCGCTTTCATATGACTTTTGTCTGTACTCAAATAAGCACAAAAATTACACTTGATTGGGTCTCCAAGGCCATGTTTCATCATCAGATGGTTTTTCAACTGACTACCCTGCGCACAAGAATAATCACAGAGCTGACACGTGTGTGGTTCACCTAGACCATGTTTTGCAATGAGGTGCCTCTTAACCTGACTCATCTCAGTACCAGCATAATCGCATAAGTCACATTTTATTGAACTTCCTATGCCATGTTTAAGTACCAAGTGCTTCTTGAGGTCGCCTTTCCGACCCGTAGAATACGAACACGAGTCGCACTTAAATGATTCCCCAATGCCATGCTTAGTAACGAGATGCATTCTTAAATCGCAGTTTTTTACACAGCTATAATCACACAGCTCGCATCTTCGCGGTTTCTCACTCCCATGTATAGCAACCGTGTGTTTGTTCAAATCCCCTTTATAAGAAGTAGAATAATAACAAAATTCGCACTTGAACTTTTCTGTGACACCATGTTTAGCAAAGAGATGCACCTTCAAATCTTTGCTCTGCACACTTGTGTAGTCACACAAGTCACACTTAAACCTCTCTCCCACTCCATGCTCAGCAAACATGTGCTTTTTTAAATCACTTTTTCGCGTACAAGTGTGATCACACAACTTGCATAAAAATATACTCGTACTTTTCGAATCTTTATGAGAAAAATTCCTATCAGGAGGGCTCGAAGTGTGTGCCTTAGGAGCAAGACCGCAGCTATTTTCTTGCTTCACAAATGATGTCTCCTGGTCAGCGGTTACATCGTGTTCCATCTCGTGTGAAGGTGTGCAGCGATGATTGCATTCTTCATCCTGCAAGAGGAAGATAAGTTTCATTATGATGCACTACAAAGGAGATTCAAGTCCCTGTATCTTCCAGAAAGAACGCACTAAGTATTGTACACATGAACAGCACATGTACCCTATTCTTGAAACACGATATACAGTAGAATTCCCTTGAACCGGCACTCGCTGGTCAAGCTTTATATATTTATTCATTGTTTTTTCTTCTTTAACTGCTTTAAGCAATTGAGATTGTTTTCCTTTTATGTCTAGCGTGTCTATGAATTGTTTGTGGTTACTTGGGTGATATTAACCGGCAACTGCAAAGTCCCATGGGTGCTGGTTAAAAAGACTTGTAATGTAGATATTAATACTTACGGCATTTTTCCAGGTCTAGACGGGCAGGTCTTACGAATCTCCGGCCTTGCACTACACATTTTCCTACTAAAATTCACGGGTATTTTTTACTCATTATAGCATTAAGACACTGCGTTGCAGCGGCTTATATACCGTATTTGACTGCATAATAATATTTGAATAATACGAGAACACCAATCATTAAGACAAATAATTTATACGTCAGTTACTACCAGCCAGCAACTTATAAGAGAACATAGCTTTGATTCAGTTAGGCTTACTAAATGCTAGATTGTAAATCAACTGCCACTCGTTCACGACTTGACTTAGTTTAATAGGGTTATTTTCCTATGGAAATAATTACGACACATGATTTCATCCCATCAAAGTTTAACAGGTTTCAGTAAAAAAAAATTCCATCCGCCACTGTTTGTACCGATTTTCTTTATTGAAGCCCTTTGACTGCATCGCACAACTAATCAAGAGGAACAGGCGTTAGTTCGTAAGTGCGAGGTCTGGAGAATATGAAGGGTCGGCCAAAACCTTCTGGCCTTTACCCAATTAGATCAAGGAGAAGTTATTACTTACGTATCTCTGAGTAGCCAATGACAGCTATCACCAACTAATTCTTTCACTCACGGACAAACATCACAATTTTGCCAATTCAGGAGATAAGCTGTAGCTAAAAGCCTGGCATAATAGACTATATCTGAAGTTGACAATTGTTGACCAGTCCCAATTTTCGTCAAGATGAAGTGAAAAATTGAACTGAACAGAAGGTATGTTAAAATTGCTCTAGGCAATATTTTACCTGCACCAATAAATACTTTAACTTCACCACAATGAGTTTTCTTCCAGTCTCAATAGTTTAAAGATCCGTGAGTAACAAAATACAAACATTTTCCAGTTCAAAAATGATACACTAATATATATTGCTAATTGTTATTATTACCAGACAGTTCCCGTTTAAATTCCACGGTTTAGATTTGATTAGTTTGAAATTATCATAAAGACGAATGCAGCCACCGTAGTCGAGTGGTATGCGGCCCGTATTCTGTATCGGGTCTCTGCTTGTGCAGAAAGACTGCGTGCGGGTTCGAAACCCGGCAATGAATACGAGCTATTTCTCGTTTCACGCCGTGAGCTCGCACTTATCGGTAAGACCTCAACTCCCCGCCCATGGACACATCCCAGGATCGTCGCATGGAGCTCACCATCATCCTTACTCTAAGAATGTTAACCTTAAGAATTTAAAAACCAATGTACTAAAATGTCTATGTACTGTGTACTTGATTGGAAATAAAGATTGTTTGTTTTTTTTACCGATTTACGACGAATTTTTGTGTTTTAAATGAATTTTCATTGTAGGGCAAGCACTAACGGAAGTTAGATAACAGTTTAATAAAATATTATTGTTGGTGGCTTCTAACGATGTCATGAACAGTTAATATCAAAATGAAGGCCTTGCTGTGATAGAAAATTTGCAAAAGTTTTACCTTTACGAAAAAAAACAAGATTCAGGAGGTAAAAACGAGGTAAAGTTGACAACCCACTAGGGTGACTGCAAGCCAGACTACGCTAAATATAAGAATGTACGCAATTTATGTTATCAGGTGGTTTTGGTAATTTTTACCTAATGATCAGGTAAACAGAATTTATTTCTAAGGAATGACGTAACAAGTCTGCAAATTCCAAACACATTTTTGGTGCTCAAGAAAGTGAAGAACCCTCATCACCCATCAACTAATTGAGTTACAATGTTTCCAAGATTACCTTAAAATAAAAAACTTAAAAAGCTAGCTGCAAACACTGTTGGTCCAGTGAAAATAACAGACAATTTTAGTTACCTGGGGCTCTTGATCACAGTCTTTGGGCTCTTCCTTGACGAGGACAGACTCTACTTCCGTGTCAGTCACCTCAGTTTTGATGTAGACAGTTTCATGGCCATCAGGTGGAATTGATTTGTCCTCTGCAAGTAAAGAAACAATGACAGCTATCATACAAGTTGAATTGTTCTCTGCAAGTAAAGAAACAATGAAAGCTATCATACAAGTTGAATTGTTCTCTGCAAGTAAAGAAACAATGAAAGCTATCATACAAGTTGAATTGTTCTCTGCAAGTAAAGAAACAATGAAAGCTACAAGCTGAATTGTCCTCTGCAAGTAAAGAAACAATGAAAGCTACAAGCTGAATTGTCCTCTGCAAGTAAAGAAACAATGAAAGCAACAAGTAGAGTTAGTGAAGGAACATGTGAATGCGGCAAGAGCTTTCCTTCATAACAAAGAAGATGTCTACTGATAAGCAAGATCAATTACACATCTAGAGGCCCTCATCTAGACAGTTTTTTGGGTTAGTTTTGTCTATTAAGTAGTCGACTGAAAGCGGAAGAGCTCTTGTAGGCCTCTACCGCTGGGGTCCTCTCTCTTACCCATAAACAATCAAGCCTCTACTACTGGGGTCCTCTCTCTCACCCATAAACAATCAAGCCTCTACAACTGGGGTCCTCTCTCTCACCCTTAATCAATCAAACCTCCACAACTGGGGTCCTCTCTCTCTCACCCTTAAACAATCAAGCCTCTACAACTGGGGTCCTCTCTCTCACCCATAAACAATTAAGTCTTTACTATAGTGATCCTCTCACACTGAAACAATACATACATAGCCTTCATTTACAACATCACTGGTTTCTGTCTGTTTAAAATATACATAAATGGATTTACTTTTTCACTCTTCAATGCTCAGGAGAATATTTCTTGTTCTCTTTAAAAGCCTTGTTTCAAATATGAATAACATATCCAACTATTATAGTTAGACTTCATGTGTGCCTTTTACCACCTTTACAGCTTTTTTTTCAAAATTCATGCCCATTATATGCATTATCAACCATCTTCTTCTATATCCAATGCCTATTACATGCATATGAATCATCCATTATGGTAGTATAAGCTATAAAAGCATCAAGTTCATGCAGGTATAGTACAGTGCTATGTCCACTATATTCAACAATACATGAAAAAATGTTGAATACTTCTACATCAAAGGAAGGAATGAAGTGCTTATGAACTCTTAATTAAGAGTCAAGTGCACAAGTAATGCCAAATTATACTAAGATATGTATAAAAGATATGTAACATGCTCCAAGATATGAAGTGACTATGCATTCCTTGTTTAATACCAAGTATACAAAAAAGAAGGAAAAAGATTCAGCAAAAATATCTGACCCTGGACTGAAGCATTTATTGGAGCTTCTTGAAGCACAGAGTTAATTTCATAGCGCAGCTTCTTGGCTTCAGGCTCATCCAGCTCAGGCTTGTCCAGCTTAGGCTCGTCCAGCTTAGGCTCGTCCAGCTTAGGCTCGTCCAGATCAGGCTCATCCAGCTCAGGCTCATCCAGCTCAGGATCGTCCAGCTCA
>VCRD01001503.1:0-18168 GCA_006783055.1 Trinorchestia longiramus | reverse complement strand
CCAGCATAGGCTCGTCCAGCTTAGGCTCATCAGGCTCAGGATCGTCCAGCATAGGCTCGTCCAGCTTAGGCTCATCAGGCTCAGGATCGTCCAGCATAGGCTCGTCCAGCTCAGGCTCAGCAACTACTGCATGTTCCATCTTCGTGCATCTGAAAAGACTTACTATTAAGTTCAAATCAAGGTAACTAATATCAAAGTTAAAATTAAGTTACCTAATGTCAAACTTCAAAATTAAGGTAATTTGCATCAAAGTTTAAATTGAGGTAAGATCACAAATTGCACCATTAAAAGTCTTAATTTAACAAAGAATCATGTGTTACCATCAGCAATATTATTTACCATTGCTTTAAATGAATATAAAAATTGTATAATATTCTATATATTCAGAAGAGAACCTTTATCTATAGGGAATAACAAAAAACATACATTCTAAACTATTAAAAAATTACTTGAAACTTAGCTACAGAATGGAATACCTACATTTGTGCTAACAAATTTTCAACTTTACAAAACCCAAGATACTCCCTAACTGCTTTTACATCCATTCACTTTTGGGGTGCCTAATGTCAAATGCCCTGCCCTATTCTGTAGCACCTCCAGCTTTCCAAGGTCTCCTCCAGTCCATACCATAACATTCATAACATACATTACATTAAGTACATTAAAAGTGAAACAAGAAGAAGAAGAAGTACAGCAACATACTTCCCCATTTCCCTCCTTAGCACATTCATACATGTTTCCTCTATACTTCACTACACTGCTTAGTCTTCCAACACTGAATAACATTTGCCAATTTCTCAGCCTATGCTTTAGGTCATCCATTTTCATTCAAAATACATACATTCTGAGTAGCACCCACCTGGAGGCCACTTTATGCATTTTGAGGTCTTCATGCAGAATTGTGTGCACAGATCCCACAGAAATGCCAACTTTGGAGGCTATGTGCTTCACACTCATTTGGGGATCCTTCGAAACAACTTCTTCTACTCGCTCAACCATGTCGTCAGACCGGCTGGTGCGAGGCCGCGATTTTCTTGGTTTGTTGTCACACAATGTTCTGCCTTCTTTAAACTGTCGTACCCACGAACGTACATTAGACACGTCCATGACACCATCACCGCACGTCTCACTTAACTGCTGATGAATATCAATTGGTGACAAACCATTTAAATGGAGAAAACGAATGATTATCCGCTGTTCTTGCAATGAAAACGTCTCCATTTTAAGCATCAAAAACAGCTACTGCCACAACTGGAACTCGAACACAAAAGTAACGTAAATGCAGCTGGTATGTCAGACATAAAACTATCCGTTTCCGTTTTGTTTATGTTTGTGTTCAAATTGAAAACAGTTAAATTTTGTTCACACATGTAGTTTCTATTTTATTTATAGCTTTGCTTGATCCAAAAAATAGTTCAATTGTATTCAGGCATCTGGTTCTATTTTATTTATATCTTCTATTAATTTCAAATTAATTAAATCATATTATTACCAGATCACGATGTATGCCTTTTAAGAGCCGAAATTAATTCAGCGATACATATTAATGCATTTTGGGACACAGTAATTCTATCTCTATATTTCGTTACAATCTTTTATCGTATTAATTCTCTCTTTGTTCCAGGTTATTTAATCTGTCTTGTTTGGGCAGGCCTCTAGCTTTCATTTTCAATTCTTTTTGTATGGCACAAATATTCGTTAGAACACTATATTTTGCTTGCATTATGGCTATGTGCATGTTTTTATTATTAGTTAGTATAATTTATGTATGTAAGTACATATTTTCGAGACGTATATGCCTAAGTTCTGATTTACGTACTAAACCGGCGTACAAACTTCCGGAGGAGCGGAACTAGTTCCTAACCCGAGGACTCTCTGGAGGGTTTTCGAGTTACGAACATTCGTAGATAAGGCGTGGAGCTGCATGGACCCATGGCTCCGAAGCTCCAATAAAGTGAAACAAGAAGAAGAAGAACATTCGTAGATACGAACAACTGCTGACGGATGTCCATAAATGTTCGTAAAATGCCGTATTGCATTTGCTAGTTCGTATTTAGTACAGTGCGCAACATCCGACTGATTTCCCTTTCTGTCGCAACCCACGCCAAGCAGCACTAGCTCATCTCTAACAGTTTGTTCGTTGCTCCCAACACTCACTTCTTTGTTGTGTTCATCTTAGTTTGTAACATCTTGGATACTTTACTGTTTCTCATATATATATATATATATATATATATATATATATATATATATATATATCACCCCTTTCTCACGTCTTCATCATGCATAAGAAAGTAAATGCTAGTGGCAATGGCAAAAAGCGTAAGGCAAGTGATGATAGTGGTAATGGTAAGAACCGCCAGGCAATAACCATGAAAACAAAGGTTTCCATTATCAAATAGTTGGACAGCTGTGAGAAGGTGGTTAATGTGGCACGTGACTTGGGTATGAATCGGTCAACGATTGGAACAATTTATAAGGGAAAGAACCGCATAATAGAACATGTACAAAATGCTGTGCCAATGGTTTCGACGATTTTCTCCAAGAAAAGAGGGAAGTGTATAGAGGAGATGGAAAAACTCCTAGCCATGTGGATCGAACATCAGAAACAAAGACGCGTGCCTCTTTCTCTGATGTTGATGCAAGAAAAAGCTATAAGCCTTTTCGAAGATGTGAAGGCTAAAATTGGAGAGGATGTTGTTGACGAATCTTTTGTAGCAAGCTATGGTTGGTTTGCTAGATTCAAAAATCGTGCAGATCTGCACATCGCGCTAGCTGGTAAGTCTGCGAGTGCGGATACGAAGGTGCTGCATGGACCCATCTCTGAAGCTCCAACAAAAGTGAAACAAGGATACGTAGGCCGCAAATAAATTCTCTTCTATCCTGAAAGGTAAGTTACAGTAATCATATTTATTTGTTATTATGTACTCTATTTATTTCTGGTAAGTCTTAGGGAATAGTAATAACATTTAAATAACTTCAAATGGCAATTATAGATTGAAATTTAATATATAACGACTTACTACGAACACATTGTGTCCGTAGGTTGAGAATCTGCTCTAGTTTGTTGTTTGTTGATGCCATTGCTGTGCTTAGTAAATCAGAGCAGAAACTGCAAAAAATGCTTGAGATTGTGAATAGATACAGTAGAGATTTTAAAGTAAAATTTGGAAGAGAAAAAGTAAAGTTATAGTTATTAATGGTGATGAGACTGACAGAGATAGAAAGTGGAATGTTGGAAAAGTTACTATAGGCAGAACTAAAAAATATAAGTACCTAGTATGTATGTTGAGTGAAGATAAATGTGCAGGAGCATAAGGTGAGAAAGGAGCAAAAGCTCTGCAGTGGTGGAGAAGACTAAGAAGTGTGGCCAAGTATAGAGCAAATAAGTATAAATGTTTTAGAGGAATTTGAATGTATGTCATGGTACCTAGCATTATGTTTGGCATGGAATGGAGGAGACCTTAAAAAGTTGGAGGTGCTACCAAATAAGGAAGGGCATTTGACATTAGGCACCTCAAAATGAAAGGCTGTAGAAGTTATTAGAGGGGATCTAGGGTGGAGTCTGTTTTCTAATAGAACGGTAAAGGCTGTATTGAATTATGGGGTGAGAATGGAGCAAATGAAGGATAGAAGGTAGGTTAAACAAATTTTTGAGTAGAATCTGAGTAAAAGTTTATGGGAGAAAATTTGCTGGGGATATGCAAGAAAACTGTAAATTCAGAAGATTGTTCATGTTAGAATTGAAAGAACTGGGGATGATTGGTTGAGAAATCATGGAGGTAAAGGACTGGAGTGGGATTGCATTAAGTAGAAGAAAGAAATTGAAAACTAACAAAAGAGTATGGGTTGAACAAACTGAAGTGTAGTATGATTGGGAAAACTACTTTAACTTGGTATGGCAGTAAGAATGTATCAAGGATTGAAATATTTTATGATGGAAGTTTTGGCAGCCAACTTTTGTTAGCTGTGAGATGTAAGGCATTAAGTGTGAATTAGCATACATGGAGATAGAGGAATACAAGGTTATGTCTGCAGTGTAACAGAAGAGTAGAGGAAACAATTGAACATTAGTCCTAGAATGTAGTAAATATGGACATGAGTGAGAGAGTTTCATGGATGCATTTGGATGTTAATTTGGTGGGGTTGTAGTATTATGGGTAAGCATTCTTTGTTGTGATTTACCGGAATGGTGACGAGTGTTATGCTCTGAAGTTTAGTTACCTTTGTTTTGAAAATTTTAGTTCCCTCTGTGTTGGTTATTCAGTTTCCTTTGTGTTGGATATTTAGTTCTCTTTATGTTGGTTATTTAGTTCTCTTTATGTTGGTTATTTAGTTCTTTTTGTGTTGGTTATTTAGTTCTCTTTGTGATGATGATTTAGTTCCTTTTGTGTTGGTTATTTAGAATAAATTTTTAAAGTACATAATTCTGAGGAGGGTATATGAACTTCAATATTACATGTGCTGAGTATTATGAAGTAGTGACTCATTTGTAAATTAAATGTTTCATCTTGTTGATGTGGGTCCCATTGTGGTGGAAGGATAGTGCTCGTGTGGTTGCATCATCTATCTTGTGCATTATTAAACAAATTTACTAATATTTTCTTATTTCTTATGAGTAACATAGGTTAATTTTGGGCTCATCTCAGTTCTGCCCAGCACTTTGACCAATGTTGCCCATTTTTGTTTTGTATCATGGAGGTAATTCTGCTTAGCCTTGAATGATTTGACTTCTGCTTAGCCTTGAATGATTTGACTTCTGCTTAGCCTTGAATGATTGAATTCTGAATTTACCCTTGAATTCTGCTTAGCCTTGAATGATTTGACTTCAGTACATAATAATATAAAGTTAGCTCCTCTGGCTGCAGAAATGAACCAAGAGACTGTATTTTGTGTGTGTGCTTTTCAACAAAGGCTGGTCCAATTAAAATATATACTAAATGGAAAATGTAATTCTCTGGCTTGTTAGCTAGTGTATCACTTTCACTCTAAAAACTCTTAAATTTTATTAATGCAAAGTTTAGTAACTATTGACACATAGACCTCTAGCACTGAAGTAAAGCGCTTTCTTCACTTTTTAATGTTAATAATATTTTCATTTCATTATTTTCTCTTGTTGAAAATGGTTGTTGTGCAGTTAAACAAGCATTCCAGCATTAATATTTCATGAAACACTTAGGAAATTCTTTATTTATTTATGTGTCTTGCATTTATTTTTAAAGTTCCAATTTTTATAAAAAGTGCTACTTGTTAGGTACCTTTCATGCCTTTCCAGCTTCAAGTTCCACCAACCAAGACAGATGACTTTTTGTTTAACTTTTAATTTACAATGAAAGTAATTACCAAGCCTACTGGTTTTTAAATCATTATCAAACTTGCTTTCAGACTCCTATACAGTAATCCCACGGTAAATCGCGGGTCATTTTTCCCGAATTCAGTGCATCGCGAGTCTTTATGACGAACATGCGTGCATGATCAGCCGATTGGCTGATGCGTGGGAGACGACTACGTAATCACAGCATTGTGTTCTGGATCCTGGGTTCTGATTGGCTCACTATCATCGATCGGCCCGCAATTAACGAGTGCAAGATTCAAGCTCTATGCTTCCAGTATCTTCTCTTTTTTTTTGCCTCATTAATTCAATCAGCACGTGTGCGCCTTACGCTTTGTGCTTGTGTTTTTTTGTGAAACTTTTGATCTATTTCATCCCAGTAATGCTGCCCAAACGTCCATTATCTTTTGAGGCTTCTGGTAGTGAGCGTAAGCGGCAAAGGAAGATGTTGACCATAGCAGATAAGGTTAAACTGTTAGATATGCTGAAGGAAGTAAGGAATTTTGCTGCTGTTGGCCGCCATTTCGGCATCAACGAATCTACTGTTCGTTACATCAAGAAGGAAGAGGCGAATATCAGCAAGACAGCGACTCTTACTCTTAACAAAACAGCAAAAAGGGTCGTAACACGCCGCAATAAGAATGTAATGCGAATGGAATCGGCTTTGGCCCTGTGGATTGCTGATTGCAGGGAGAAGAACATCATCTTAACCACCAGTACCATACAAGCTAAAGCGAAAAATCTGTATGAGACCTTCGCTGCGAACGAAACCGACAACGACAGTGGAAACCGTGGGGAGGTGAATGAAGAAAAGGAAGACCCACAACCAGGAATGTTCAGCAATTCTCCACCGAGGAAACAATCGTTCGTAGCTAGCAAGGGATGGTTCGCCAAATTTCAAAAACGCTTTGGCCTTAAGAGCCTTCTGGTGCGTGGTGGAGCTGGTTCTGCAGATACAGCCGCAGCTGAAGATTATTTAAACAATGACGTCAAGAAAATCATCGAGGAAGGAGGTTATGCTCCTGAGCAAGTGTTCGACATGGATGAGACTGGGATATTTTCGAAGACTTGTTTCAGTGAGTATCCCTGTTTGCTCGTACGTGGTAGTCTCATAAAGTTACTGTTTGATCAAAACCTATTTAACACATTCAATGCGTATAGTTATTTAAGCAGTATTCCCTATTAATACTTTTGGTACACGGGTGTACCAATACGCAGGGAACGTGTTAAAATATGTTATTATCGCATGTAACATATATTCAGTCCATGGAATAAAGCATATTTATCAACATGTTGTTCGACCTGATACGGTCGAAGACGCAAAATAGGAAATGAGGTAGCCCATGAATAAATTTCTTTTTTCTCACGTAATAATGTTCAGTAAAATAATAAAATATGTATGGTGCTGCTACTTCGTAGATTTTCACCAATCGCGGGTGGTCCTCGAACGTAACACCCGCGATAAACGAGGGATTACTGTGTATTGGGGAAGCTGAATTTGTTTACCCGATTTTTTTGTGCACGAACTGTTTTCAACCGGAAAGATTTTTCTAAAGGTCGATCTTAGCAATAACTTTGATCATTTATAGTTTATGTGACAAAAGCAAACAAAATCAGCTCAGATTGCAATGCTCTAAATACACATGAAACATAGGAGAATTTGTGTGCCTGAATAGTATGAGTCTGAAGTTGATTTTATTTGTTCAAAGATTAACCCTTTAAAGACAGAGTTATTTCTCCACTGAACGAAACACTGCGTTAACTATCACTTTTCTGTACTCGGTTTTTATGAAATTTGGATCATCTTCAGAATGAAATCATTTAAAGTATAGGACTATAGTGGATGATTTCTAACTGACTTCATAGGGGACGCTGGTCATTAGAGGGTTAATTCTGCCGTACAGAATGCGCTAGTAATTGCCTCAATTGCTGGTGAGCAAAGTTCTATTTTTTTATGTAAAATGTGCTACTTGTTATGTACCTTTCACTGCTTTCCAATTTTAAGTCCTGCCAACCAAGATAACTGATTTATTGTGCAACTTTTAGTATACAAAAAATGTAGCAGGCATGCATATTGTTTTTTCTACACATTCTTAAACGTGTTTTTGTGTTTCTATATGTAGCTAAAAGAGTCTTTTTAACTGGCTATTCCTTACTGAAATTTGAATGAAATTGTTTTTTTTACTCTGCAGACGACGGAGAACTGAAGTCTCAAGAGACAGTCTACATCAAAAGTGAGGTGCCTGACAGTGAGCTTGAGTTCGTCAGCATAAAGGAGGAGCCCACTGACCTTCATCAGGTAAATATTCATCATAAAAATAAAGTCTCAATGTAAGTAGTGATCAAATTGAAGAAAACACAGTCAAAAAGAAAGCTCATGAATAATGTACACACTTTCGGTCATTGTTCTACTACTGTGAAAAAAATTTAACTGTTTTGTGGGCATTCCGCTATATAATAATACAGTTTGTTGTTTGCTTGGTCCGTGTCTCTGTGACGCTCTTAAGGATTTAGATAGGAGGTGGTGGTGGTGGTATACATGTATTGTAAGCATTGTATTGTGGATACCAAAGGCACATCCTTCAATGTGGAAACTCCTTCGCAAAGCCCGCGTCCACTGGCAAATCAAACGAAAAAATTTAGTAAAAAACGTGAATTTTCACGTGTGGGTTTACTAGTAATTTCATAAGCGACATAATCAAAGCCTCTTTAAGATACGGGAATGTTTCTTTAGTATCAGACCTGCTCGAAGTGGCACTTCCTGATTTTTAGTATTATAATTAGCTATTCTTTATTATTTCTAGTGTTGTAATTAGCTACATTTCTTCATTACCAGTGTTGTAATTAGCTATTTTTCTTTATTTCTAGTGTTGTAATTAGCTACTTTTCTTTATTTTAATTATCTGCTAGTCATTATTTTGATTAGCTTCTTTTCATTGTTGTAATTAACTACTTCTCTTTATTTTACTCATTTACCAGACAGTGTGTGATAAAAGTTGTTCTCGTAAGGACTTATAAGGTCGCAAGACTTCAATAACTGAAGTTCAATTTTACTTTCCAGGAGCCTAGCGAGAATTCACTGGATGCTGAAGTTCCATCATCTCCGTCCTTCAGCCCAGCAGCTTCAGTGCCTGGGGTGCTGCCCTCAGCTCCTGCGTCTGCGTCGCCTTCAGCAGAACTCTTAAACTCCTCTCGCTGCAGCACGGCTACTCCTGACGCTGCGTCAAAACCAACCTCCAAAATAAAGGAACTGAGTGTTCACGATGTCATCAAAATGGCTGTATCACAAATTGCTTCTATTTCAGCCATGGAAATCAATGAATATTCTGCGTTTGGAGAAGTGGTCGCTAATGAGCTTAGCAAAATGGAGTCCGTTCAACAGACGATTGCGAAGAAGTTGATCAACGATGTTATATATATGGGTAATATAGGTTCTCTCAAACTTAACATGCATGTTGTAGAATAATATTTAGCAATTAGCATGGTATGTGATGTTAAATAGGACGAATTCATTTATTCTAATTTTTTTTTGTGATGTCCTCCCATGGAAGATGGTGTTTTGGGAATGAATTTTGACGCAAATTCTGGCCCTAGTTATTTTTTCTTATTAGGTAGGATTCTAGAGCTCTTCTTTGGGGTTATATATTTATAAATGTTTATTATACCGTAGAATACACTCATACTATTAATAACTAGGGTTTGCACCTAATCGTATTGTTAGTAGAATGCGAGTTTTTGCTAAATTTTGGGCATTTATTGTGGTGCCCACCTTGGAAAATGAGTGCTGTTGAGGTACCCTAGCTTTGAATGTCTGTTGTTCTCGAGTTAAATAGGCTTCGCCCATCTTATTTCTCTCCGCTGATATCCATCCATCCAGCCTATCTCTGCTCACTAATTTCCATCCATTCATCCATCCTATCTCTGCTCACTAATTTCCATCCATCTATCCATCCATCCCATCTCTGCTCACTAATTTCCATCCATTCATGCATGCCAGCCTCTATCTGCTGATATCCATATATCCATCTACCCTATCTCTACCAACAGGGATCCATCTTTCTATCCATCAATACCTTTTTCACTACACCTCAAGTTCCTCTTTTATATATTATCATTTATGTATGTATGTAAATAATGAAAATTTTGAAAGGACAGTGGCTTTTTTTTTTTTTTGAGGGTATATGTAATTTAATTGATTACTTTTTCATTCGTGTAAATGTATTTTTTATATGAAGTTATGGCGTGATAGAATTGCGAAAAAGAAAACAAAATTTTTTTACTTGCAGTAAAAATATGCTTGGGTGCTTGTTCATTCACCTATGAAATATCGCTGTTGAATACTTAGTAAATGGTGCCTATGATCTGTTTGTTGAATACTTAGTAAATGGTGCCTGTGATCTGTTTGTTGAATACTTAGTAGATGGTGCCTGTGATCTGTCTGTTGAATACTTAGTAGATGGTGCCTGTGATCTGTTTGTTGAATACTTAGTAGATGGTGCCTGTGATCTGTTTGTTGAATACTTAGTAGATGGTGCCTGTGATCTGTCTGTTGAATACTTAGTAGATGGTGCCTGTGATCTGACTTAAAACAACTGAAAGCGCTGTCTGAAAGGACAGTGTGGACGCGCCGCGGCCACACCGTAGGTTCAAAAGAAGAATTCAGCGGGGGCCAAATCGATTTTCAATTGGACCTCTCCGGGAACTTGTTTTTCATCCTCTTCTACTCAAATTCGACTCTCAACTTCCAAGAAGAAAAAGATCACTGCGTTTTCGGAAGCATGCGTCACCTGGGACTCGTCCTGTCCTATTTCTCTCTTAGTTTCACTGTTTTTCCTACTGGATCCAGCAACCCCGAACATATGTCCCCTCTGCAACTCAACTTTGGGAGGCGTGTTTGGGTCTCGGTGGCGTGTTTCTTGTGCGGTGCTGGATACCTGAACCAACAGGAGCTGAGGAATACTAACAACAACAACAATAGGTTTAAAAGTCTATGGTTGATCAAACTTATTGTCTCAGGTCCTGCGCTTTTGACCAGTGTTGTGGAGACATACTGAATCAGAAGGTGGACGACAAAGAACAGCCTATAGAATATTTTAGTAAGAAATTCCGTATCGCAGAAAATAGGTATTCTATCACTGGCGTGTACGTGCGTGATTTATGCCTTTACTTTAGACGGCATGGGACTTGGGTAGCAACATAAGAATGTGCCAAGCAGCACATTTCTATTGCTTTATTCTATACAATTCTATTCTGAACGAGAAGGCGTAGGGATAGTAGCTGCTAAGAACCATTTTCCCGCTTATCTGTACGGGTAAAAAGTCTTTATCATAACAGATCATACTGTGTTAATAAATTTGTTCAAGGGAAAGGCTACTAAGAATAACCAAATTAAGCGATGAGCTTTAACGCTTTTTCAGCATGACTTTTAAATCATGTGTCGCTCTGGAACAAAAAATGTTCCAGACGCATTGTAATGTTGTTCCACACGCATTGTAATGTTGTGATCCTTCAATGTGGAAATTCCTTCGCAAAGCTCGCGTCCACTGGCAATTCGAACGAAGAAATTCAGCGAAAAACACTTGTTCAGCAAAACACTCGGTATCATTATCACTGAAAAACTCAAGCATGACAAACAAGGGAAAAAGAGTGATAGTATTGCTAGTCGAGTCTTTGGTTTCATTGCTAGAAACTTTGAATATAAGTCAAAGGACGTAATAATGCCACTCGTTAAAAAGCTAGTCCGGCTACATGTGGAATGTATAGTGCAACTCTGGTTTTCTATTTTACGAGGAGACATGAATATACATATGCAATTGAGAAAATTCAGGTTGAAGCTTGTCAGCAGCTAGATTTTATCTCCATGAAGATTTCGGGGATAACTCATCGAAACCTTTAAATATCTCAACAGCTCTAATGATGTTATTCTGGAGGGGATTTTTGAGAAAGACGATAACAGGCGAACCATAAATAACGACCAAAAGCTAATAGAATAGAATAATACAATAGAAACGAGCCGTTCAGCCATTCTTGGGTTGATACCCAGGTTCCATGCCGCGCTACCCAAGTCCCATACGGTGATACCTAAGTCCCGTCCCATACTGTGATACCCAAGTCCCATGCCATGCTACCCAAGTCACATACTGTGATACCCAAGTCCCATGCCGTGCTACCTAAGTCCCATGCCATTTGATAGGGATATATGACTTTGTCACACATTTTCTTTTGACGTTTTCCTTTTTAATTAATAGTCGTTCGAGGGATAACAAAACCGGTTGAATGCTTATACGGTGGCATTAAAATAAAATGGAAAAACTCTGATTTCCATTACGTTTCAAAACCAACAGCACTTTACAAATACAGCATCTTGCTCTTGATCGATAAAGAAGTTGCAGAAAACAAGAAAAAATTATGATCAGGGAAAATATTTACAGTCACAAGTTGTATCATCTTTAATATCAATTTTTCCCCAGCCTCGGATGAAAATATTATATATAATTACATCCAAGATAAAATTGCGACAGCCAGTGAAGGGTTACTACACAAAAAGGCAGTCATCCTAGTGTCATACAGGTATATCATTCTTCATTTTTTATTGTGCACAGCTTTTCTCAGGCATTGTTTGGTTCAGTATCGGTATGTACAAAAAGAAAACGCTTTTTTCTCTGCTTCCTCCAATCTTATCGTATATAATAGTAAGTATATTGGTGTTGAAGCGTTCTGAGGAATGTATACTTAAATTTTGTTAATCTAACTCTTCCGTAATATATGAAAAAACGGAGGCTAAAACGGCATCCCGTGCAACAATTTTAGCTTTCGATGGTGCAAGATTGTTTCGGTCGTGTCGTATTTGTGCTGCGTCATAAACTTTGTGTTAGGCGCCTCACTCATTTGAATTTCAGTTAAAAAGTTCTATTGTCTACTGAACAGTTCTCCTTGTATTTATTGCATGATTTTTGTCTACCTCAACAACTGAAGAGACTCAAAGTTAGTTTACTGGACGATCTATACAGGTAAGTTACGTAAAAATATTCGAATGTTTTTCTGCATTAATTCATTTCATGATAAAATATGTTCTGATAAAGAGTATGTGCCTGAATATAAAATGTGTACTTTGATAAGGGATATGTGCTTTGACTAAGAATATGTGGTTTTATTAAGACTATATGCTTTTATTATGGTTACGTGCTTCGATAGAATTTTTCCAATGCCACTCTGCAGAGTAGGGAAGAATCTGTAGGTTCAGAGACCTTAATTTCCTGGTCTACACTAGTTAATTGCATTAAAATGTGTGCATAAGTGTGATTCCAGAATCCCATTTCATAATAATATATAGTTTGTTGCTGGCTTACTTGCTTGGTTAGTTCGTCTTTCGGCCAAGCTCCTAAGGATTCAGATAGGAGAAAATTCGGTAGGTTAGGTTAGGGTATAATTCTAAGCTAACTCAATCGACCGAATTTTCTTCTATCTAAATCATAAATTTCTCCTAGCTTAATTATTTCGTTACCTAGAATGGAGGAACGATATTTCTGCCAAGAAGAACTAAAGCCTGCCATGCTTACTTTTTTGATTATTTAATGTTGGCAATTGCTGTTAATCCTTCATAAACAAATTTTGAATTTCTATTTTATTTCATTGGATTCATTAACAAACAAACTATGACTTCATGATCGATTCATGAATTGCCTAAATTATTAAGTATTATCAATGAAGTATTACGCCGTCATTTTTGAATGCCGAGTACACTAGTCGTCATATATGTATGTACTTCACGGGCTACTAAATTTCCTTGCCTGAATACATGGAGCAGGAACATGTCGAAATAATTCCCATAATCAGCTGCTAATGAATTGCAACTCAAATCTTGGATAACACTGTGCTCAAACAACTGTTCTTCTTAACTCTTTACGAACTCCTATTTAGTGTCGGCTTCCATTATTAGTGATGTTGATACACTCATTCAGAAATGTATATTTGTTTCGTTGAGGTTTTAAATGCGCTTTAGCAAGCCCTGAATTTGGTTTCATTTCAAGCATCTGCTTGTTTTATTTTAGAAGTAGGGTTCAAATGTCATAGCTGGAAAGTTTTCTGTTTCCCAATACTGAAATTGATTCCATCTCATGTTGCCTCTTTTATTTACTAGTAATTACTAGTAATCTCTTGGCATTGAGCCCTCTAAACGATGACATAGGTCGGTGGTCCCCTAACTTTTTATCACCGCGTACCGGTCAACGCGTACCGGTCAACCATAACAGTCGCCGCGTATCGGCCAACGTTCGATAATTTTACCGTGGCCCACTAAAGGGGAGAAGAGGGAGGGGAATTGTTAACCAGCTTCCAGCAGCTCAGCTCTCAGTCAACCTCTCGTCCATGGAAAGTCGTACAATCCCAATAAAAATACATCACGGTAAATAAGATTGAAATTATTAAATGTGTTTTTTGTGCGGCCGGGTACCATTTCATCCATTGACCGGTCTCGGTCCGCGGCCCGAGAGTTGGGGACAACTGACTTGTATGACTCAATTCACTGCTCAGATTTGAACACATGACTTGAGTGCCTTTGAATATTTCCTTGCTTTTTTGGCTCAATTAGTTGCCTTTTACTGCTAAAATACAGAGTGTCCCAAAAATATGTGCTCACGCTTTGACTGCCCATTACTAAAGGAAAACTAGAATACGGGAAGAATATTGAAGTTTTCATGTACGGCATTTCATTTTTTTGAATTCAATGTTTTTTCCCTTTAATTTAACTCGTTAGTCTTGCATCTATGTCAATAAATACTGCAATTAAAACAAAATATATGAGTAATAGGCGGTCTGAAAGTGAGTATTTTTTGGAGACACCCTGTATACCAGCTATTCTTAGGTATCACATGTGGATAAATACCTTTCATTAAAATAGTTTGACAACTCCTGATAGTGCAGCTATGTTTAGTTTAATCATAATGATTTACTTTTCTACCAATGGAGTTCGACTCTTTCCTACTAAACACATTTCCTGCGAAGTGACCCACCGGTGGGTCACTCAGGTTAGGTTCTGTAATTTTTCAAAGCTTTCTAGTGACTATGTACAAAGTAAAGATTTACACCGGCTAGGCAGTCGCAGGAAACGTGTTAATTAGTATAAGGGGTGAGAAACGTAAAATGAAAAAAGACTTCCTTTGATTTTTATTAAAAGTTCGAACAAATAAAAGTAGGCATAAAACAATGATACAGGTTGTCTCAAAAAAATGTACTCACCCTTTAACCGTTGCTAACATGCTGTCTTCTTTGTGTTGCAGGTGTGAGGTTCGAACCTTTGCGAACATGATTCTTTAATCACATTTAATCATGTTCGCAAAGGTTCGAACCTCACACCTGCAACACAAAGAAGACAGCATGTTAGCAACGGTTAAAGGGTAAGTACATTTTTTTGAGACACCCTGTATTTAAATAAACTCAACTGCAAAAGGTAAATAGACGAATAAAGATTAGTTGATACCAACTTTTGAAATTGAGGAAAATCTATGTTGAACTCATGAAAGTTAAGTATGCCGTTAAGTATGAAATATCCGATTTTTTCATTCGTTAAATTTGAAAGTTGTTAGCATTCACGTTTCATCCTATATATCTTTAGTTTTTCAGTATTGAATAGTTACATCATCCCTTGTCCATAAGCCATTCGTGGTATCTAATCGTATTGTAAGCTGTTTATTATCACATATCAATATTTTCAAACTTCATATTTTGTTTGGTGATTAAAAACAAGTGATAAGTTGTGTAATGAAGTAAATAATTATTTGATTTATTCTCTATAATATTGATTTAACAGTCGTATTGTTAGCTTATTTTTGCAGTGCTGGTTACTGATTAATTTATGCTGATTGAATATTTAATCATGTCTGTCATAATAGTCAGTGGTCAAGTGTTGCGTTGTCTAGTGCGCAAGTTTATTTTCTGAGTACAATATTATTCAATGACGGTATAATAGTCATTTGTGCTACTCATTGAAGTGCCTACTTACTTACCATTATTGTCAAACTATTGATGATCCATTGCTAATCTCACTGTTTAAATAAATATATACAATTTTACCGATATAATGACTTCCCAAACATGTGAAGTATGGAAGTCCTTTAAAACGTTTCAAACGATGCGGTAAAATGTAAGGCCTGTAACACAAAGTATTTTTGTAGAGGTAGAGAAACAACATCATTGCGTAATCGCTTGAAATTTATGCATCCTAATGAGTTCAAGAAGTTAAAAGAAACAGGAAAAGTTCTGTAGAGGAAAACAGGCGCAGTCAAGTAAGGAAGTAATCGAAGAGCAGACATGAGTTACCTTTTTTGAGAAAAATAAATCATGGGACGCAAATGATAGAAGAAAATTACTTTATGCTAAGATTATTGAAATGATACTGCTAGAGGACTTGCCTTTCAGTCATGTAGATCAAAGTCATGTAGATTCTCAAAGTTTTTTCAATCACCGCCCCTCTTAGGACACTATTTAATTTTTTACCGCCCCTAATGATTATATTACTGTATATTATACAGTAATATACGCCCCCATTCAAGGCGTACCCTCCTACCGCCCCCTTGCATTTCCTCGACGCCCCAGGGGGGCGGCACGGACCACTTTGAGAAACAATGGTCTCGATTGTAGAAGGCAGTAGCTTTGAAAAAAATAATAAAATAACAACTTTATTTTGATATTTCACAGAATATAGTATAAATCGCCAGTAGAAGGAATCGGGCTTCGAAATTTTAACGCTAACATCTTACGGCTGATGGTGACATTGTTGTTTTAAATCCTTATATCACCATAGTAGGTAAATGCAGCGGCGGCAACAATTATTCCCTTTAGGCAAAACCTAGAATTACGAGTTACAAGGCTCATTTTAAACTGCAACAAAGCGTTAACTTTGGAAGAATTTGTATACAGCACTATGTAAGTCATACATAGTTTGAGGTCCTAGTAGTAAGGCTAAACTCTTGAATTTGAAAATACGAGTTTGAGTGAAATTCTACGTTGTAATTTCTAATTTAATGACTGACCGCTTTGTGTTGATACTGATAATAGTTTTCATCCACCGACACTGATGGATTAGACTGAATTATTACACCGGAACAGATGCGACCTGGTTTCCTTTATACAAAAACAGCGTTTTCAAACTTCTTTTTGATGAGTCACTGTAGCGCCGACACTTTGGTCGATTGTATGATATTGCCATAGCTGCAATGAGTTCACTGATATTGTTGCAATATGCCAATGAAGTTTTCTTTTCAAAACTGAAGAACTTGTGAAATTCCTTGTTACGGTTACGGTATCAGGCAAATGATGTTCCTAGTGATAAAATATTGGTTGCAATACCGTGATTCTTGTATGTAGTCGTGCTCACTCCTTAGACTAACACAAGTCTCTGGTTAACACGTCGACTCCGAAGTGGTACGTATGTGGGCCACTTAGGTTAGGTTCTGCAAATTTTACAGTGCCTTCTAGTAATAACATGTACAAAGTGAAGATTTACACCGGCCAGGCAATCGGAGGTAACGTTAAATCATTCAACTCAGCTTGTCTGAAGGACATGGTCTCTTTTGCAGAAACTGTGGGCAAGTTTGTACTAGAAACGTCAGTGTCTTCTGTGTCTTTATTGATATCATTGAGTATTATGACCTTATAATTTTCTGGTGGATTTGGAATTGGTATTCCTGGTCCATAAGCAACTGGTTTGATGGCTGAGGGTCCATCTCGATACTTACCATGATAATTGATCCTGTTTATACCTGAAATGTGAACGAAAGACTTAGAATCAAGACAACATAATATATTACCTTACAAATATATTTAAAAATGCATGAACTTACTGCATTTGATGTACTATGAACGCAATAATTTTCACTTTACTTGCGCATCCTTTTGCTAAACTAAAATTCTGCATTATCCAAAACAGTTGTGCAAAAACTGGTGTGTTTTTCATGATCTACACACGAATATTAGCTTATAGACGGTTTCGCGGAATTTTAATTTTTTCGAAAAAAATACACAAAGTATTTTCGAAAGCTATGCTATGACCTGTAGTTATTTATTTCAGATTTCTGAATTTCCGGAAAAAAATGCACAGAGTATCTTCTTACAATTTTGTTACCTTTTTTGGTCAATTCTTTAGAATTTTGTGAAACTTTGTATATCACTCAATTAGCGATTGGAAGCAAGAAAAAATGACTTCAATGCTGCAAATTATATCTGGTATACAGTGTAAGCCAGAATTATATGCAACTCTATTTTTTGATTCTCACTCTCACAGTTGTTATTAAAAATTAACGACACTTGGTACTTTACATGGCAATACTAACACCTGATCCTGCAAAATGCTGCTACTGATCCGGTCCTGTGTAGAATACTCCATCTCATTTTTCGTTAATTATTCATTAACACGTTGCCTCCGATTGCCTGATTGGTGTAAAACTTCACTTTGTACGCATAGTCACTAGAAGGATCTGAAAAAATTACAGAACCTAACCTCAGTGGTACACATACGTAATACTTCGGAGTCAACATGTTAAGTTTCACCAGTTGTTTACGGTTTTCGTTTGATACCTACTCAATACATACTATGCTGCTGAGTTATGACCTGTAATTACTGATTTCAGATTTCTGAATTTCCTGTAAAAATGCACAGGGTATCTCCTTACGAAATTTTGTACCTGTTTTCGTCAATACTTTAAAATTCTATGAAACTTTGTATACCATTCAATTAGAATAGAATAGAATGAGGCTATAGGAACAAACCTTCTGGCCCATTCTTGAGTCGGATAATTACTTCGATAATTATTCGGTTGTTTTACCCAAGTCCCATGCCG
>VCRD01001502.1:34260-132503 GCA_006783055.1 Trinorchestia longiramus | reverse complement strand
CACTCCGTTACGACAGTGTCACTCCGTTACGACAGTGTCACTCCGTTACGACAGTGTCACTCCGTTACGACAGTGTCACTCCGTTACGACAGTGTCACTCCGTTACGACAGTATCACTCCGTTACGACAGTGTCACTCCGTTACGACAGTGTCACTCCGTTATACAGTGTCACTTCGTTACAACAGTACTTAAAGCTGAAACTTGTCACAGTACTTGTGACACATGGCAGCGGAAGCAAGAACATTTTCTTCAAATGCACAATAAAATCGTCACACACTGGACCTTACACTACTCAAGTAGTCTCCATTCTCTCGTCAGCATCAACATTGTTGTCACATTACACTTATAGTCATACACTTATAGTCATGGGTACATGATGCTCTTAACAATCAATCAATATAGACCTGGACACATACTCAAAATCTCAATTGAATGGCATGGTAAACCAAATTTTATCAAAGCATCAAGCAGCTTAAAAAATACCAACTTTGAATTAACTTAATTTAAATATTTTTGCACTAATTACTCTTATCTTCCCCGCAATAATTATTGAGCTTAGTGGTAGAACTATAACTTAGAACAGGGCAGCCAATGAAGGAAATAGTAACGGAGACGTCAATTAATGCTAGCAGTAGTAGTAACAATATTAATACGTAACATTCTATCCTCAGTTCAAACTTCCTCCAATTGTACTGTTTTTGTAGACATTTTACAGTCAGAGTTTAGCTCACTGGCTCCTCTACTCCTTTCACACAGTTCCAGAACTTGACCACTTTCACCCCAGCATGATCTGATAACTAATCTTAGAAGAGCTAAGAAACTTGAAACCGTCATTAACATACTATAAGTACCTGCATGAGAGCTTTCGCAGTGCTGAGGCGGCTACGACCAGCTGAAGACTTTGATCTCTTGAGCTGGTGACCATAACTGCTTCCGAAATTCTGGCTACTGAAGTTTTCTTCCTGAATGTCAGCAACCCTGCAGTCAGAGGTGTTTCTTCCTTGCCTCAAAATGTTGTTCCGGGGATCAGCGCTGCGTGGGAGGGCTCTGCTGCTAGCACTTGTTTCTCGAGAAGAATTTCCAAAAGAGTTTTGTAGGGATGCCCGACGGGAAAATATTGAGGCAGAATCCAACCGCCGCCACACGTCCATCTCGCTCACAGTTGAAGACGTTTCTGGTGTACAAACAGTGGGTGAAGTTCTCAAAAATTTGCACATCGTTAAGCCAAAGGAACGATAGGACGTTAACACAAGAAATGCGTACTGAGTTGTCAATCATCGGCATGTGTATGGCACAAAATGAGGTAAGCATGTTCAGTTCCGAGAGAATGGATCACGAGGTGCGGAAGTGTTATTATGAACATGTCCCTCTGAGAAAATGAACTTTTACCTCAAATAATATGAATGTGTCCCTCTGATAATCTTCAGTTTTTTTCAGCGTGGAAAAGCACAAAGAAAGTATCAACAAGGAGCCTAAATAGCAAGCAAGGAAAAATATAATCGAGCACAAAGCCTCATTATTTCCAACTAACGGAGCCATGACAACAACGCTGTTGTATTCAAAGTCTCGGCTAAAATATTACTGTTAATGAACATTATGAATACCACATAAAAATGCTCAAATTTACCCCATATTCTGGCTACCTGTTTCGTTAAGTTTAAATTTATCATTTGTTCTGGCTGGTAATTGAGCAGAAATTCAATTTTATCTCACCTATTCTGGAGCTCCTGCCGCTGGTCGAGTTGGAGAGCATTGCGAACCTCGCCAGCAGGTGACACGAGTATCTGTGCACGAGGCCCCCCACGATGTTGATGACCTGGGGCCACACGCTGTCAAACAACATCAACAGCACCTGTTCCTTCAGCACAGCTGGGTCTTGAGACCCACTCCACACTCTGCGACCGTCTCGAGACGACTTCCTGCTCTCAGTTGAAATTGTTGGACCCTCATCAGAGGGTTTAGCTGAAGGCTCATTGGACGGATTTTCAAGAAAGTCACTCTTGCTGGGCTGCATTTCATGAGATGGTTTGTGAAGGGGTTGGGAAAAATGGGGTAAGTAGGAGCCAGTGAGGCACAAGTGACCAGCATTGGAGTCATAAATTCCATCACGTGCTAAGTAGTTTTCTTCTTCTTCTTCTTCTTCACTGGACGAGGTATCTTGTTCACCCAAAACAAGAGTGTCAGTTTCTACACTCTCTGATGATCCATTTCTGAAAAAATCACGATTCTATAAAAACTAACTTGGAAGCTTTCATTAGTAATAACAACAGCTACGTTTCACTTTATAGTGAATAAACTCAATTTTGAGGAAAATAAATAAATTCAAAATTAATAAGTTACATTAAATGAACATACGTACTTCCAAATGAAGTGTCAATATCCAGAAAACGAATAAAAGACCCAAATCTAATAAAGTATAGTCTTACAATAATGCAACACACAATCTAAATGTTGACAATATCCACTGAGAGTATCTGATGTAACAAAAATTATACAGTTCACAGCAGCTACTGATATCAAACTCTTGCAAATAAAATTAATTCATCAAATGTAGTAAAAGCAATGCACTCACATCACAGACTTGTTGGCAAAAGCAAACTCTTCCATATATTTGAGCTTCAAAGGGTTGATTCCATGGCCAGTGACTCTGTAAAAAGGTTTTCAAATTATTTAAAATAAAATTCATCTACTGCTCATAAATATGGCAAATTTTCAGTCAGGAATTTATAACCCATGCATAAAAATATCAATTTCAGTTATCTGTTTCTAACTTTTGAATGACTTTATACATAGTAACACTTCTAATAAGTACAAGTTAATAGTGTACAAGCAAGTTATGGGTGATGAAGCAAGTATACAAACTACCATGAATTCTAAATTTAAAAGCCTTTAAAATGGCAATTATGCTCCACGCTTCACAGGTTAATGTCAAAGAATTACTACCAGAGAAAAAATTTCGAAATCTCCTTAAAAATAAGAGACAGGGGCCATTTTTCCTGTATAAATGAAAATGGGAGATAAGAGAGCAAGAGTGGGTTAAGACCCATTCTCACAGCAATTACAACAAATGTATACAAAATTTTGAAATCATTTTTAAAATTTCACAAAACTAGCAAGAGATCAGCAGTAATAGTTGAGTCAACTAATGACAAGCAGACTATGGAAACAGCAACAAAGAACTTTAAAAGGAAATTAACAAAGAAAACAGCCCTGGTACTGAATATACACAACACACAACACAACTGTGTTGTACACAACACAACAACATGTTCATATCATGAACATGTCTACCTCTCGACCCACCTGAGGTAAGGAAACCTAGAAGACCAGTGAGAACTTTCTTCAACCATAACTGGAGTGGGCTGTAATGGCACCCCAGGAGGTGTGGCAGGAGTGGGTAGCAAGAGTGGTGAGGTAACTTGGCTACCAATTGGAGCTGTAAACCCCATAGCGTATATGCCACCTCGAAGGTTTGATTCACCAGATGCTCCATCACCCGCATGGCTGCTTTCATCACCTTCCTTGATCTGTGAGGACTCAGATGGTATCTCATCACTTACTTCCGTGGAAGCAAAAATAATATCTTGGGCCTCAACATTGTCCAAAGCATCAAATGCCCCACTATCCTCACCATCACTTTCACTGTAATGCCGAATTTTAGGTTTTACTTTCAACAAAGCTACACTGAGAGAGTCAGCAGATAATGATTTTTTGGAGCGAGGACCAAGCTCTGAAATAGTGGATAACTTTTTCCTAAGGGTTTTTTGCTGCCGTCTTTGGACTAGCAAATCATTTCTTTGTTTCTTTGAGGTTAATTTCCCTTTGGCTTCTTTTTTTGGTCTTGATAATGTTTCCCACACAACTTCATCCCCAGAATCCGATCCACTAAATGTTTCACTAGGAACATTGTGACTATTCCAAGGCAAAGCTCTCTGACCTTTTCTAAAGGGCAAATCTTTGACATTTTTAGCTTCCTTGTGGCTTCTATTGTTATTTGGTGAATGATGACTAGAAACATTATTGCCAGATTTTGTAACATTCTCTCCCTCATTGTTTATTGCTTTATTTTTCCTACATAAGGGCACAACTGGATAACTGGGGAATCGTTCAAAATCCGAAAATAGGAGGTCATCCAGCTGCTCAAACAGCAAAGTAACTTGTCTCGTGGCCTCTCCTTCAAAGTTATCCTCCCCCCAGGACAGCGATGAGTCTGAGCCAGAGCTGCAGTTGCTCATTTGAGAATACCTGCACAATAAAACATGATGTATAAATGCTAAAGAGCATAATACATAATACAATTCAGAGCATGATTGCAGTAAAAACAGAATTTAGAATTTCAAAAGAAGCACAAATTATTTCACCTAACTGTGAACTCAAAATGAAGATAATAAAAACTCTAAATTCCAACAGAAAATATTTTGCTCAATACCTATGTAAGCAATGAATCAATAAGGTTGAACAAATGTAACTCTGTTTACTTATATCCATTGTTAACTTTTTAGGCCTTGAATAAATAATAGACATTAATGAATGTAGTTTAAGTCAAGGCACACAGTGCATCCCCTTGGTATTGATATTTGTATCATAGTTATGCTGGATGTGGGTTACAGTTAGTGGACAGTCTGAAACTTTTGAATGAGCTACATTCAAGCTTAATTAAGAATGAAGAGGCAAACTGAGAAAATAAACTAAATTAAGAATAATAATGAATACTTCTGCAAAATAAGCAGTTAATGCTATGGCAAAATGCCTTTTCAATTAGATGAGTACAAGGAGCAGGGAAGCAGACAAAACAATTAGTGACTTTAGCACACAAAATGTCTACACTTATTTCATGCATGTAGATAGTAACTAACAGTAATATCAACTATGTAACATTCATTGTTATTATCAGCAATAAAATTCGCAATAGGAGTGTGGAATCTAAGTCAAATTTTAGAAAGTGTCAAATCAGAAATTGCAGCTGTCATAATTATGAATATTATGTATAGCATAGTTCACTAAGTTTTTAACCTCAAACTAGTCCAAGCACTGAAAGCAGTACCCTATAAATCCCAATATATTATTGAAGTTCATAAGATACTTATTCAAAAAGCAGAAGAAGTGCCTGCATATTTGAAGAGAGCCCAGAAAATTTCATTCTCACACATTAAGAAAACATTTCAATTGGGCTACATCAACAATTAACATTAGTGCATACATTCACCACCTAATTCTACTTTCCTATTAGTAATAGTATTTTGCTCACCTGCCCATATTAGAATCCTCCCAGAACCCTGAAGTCTTACTGGAAGAGTGATTTTCATTTCTACTGGAATGAAAAGGCTTGAATGATGCAGGAGTTGGGCTGTTGGTTGGAGTGGCATCACTGTCTTCAGTGCCCAGGTCCTCATGGATGCCAAGACTACGAAGTTCTCTTTCCAAATCATCGTCAATGCTACCCATTGCATTTAGGAAAGTCTAGCTAGCACTTTGTTTACTATAGCCAGTGAGAATAAATTTTAGGAGTCATATTTGATGAAGCCAATTAGTGTTAGATGACTTGCATTGAACACTTACCAAAGGAAACATTTAAACCTCACTTTTTAAGAATTAACACATAATAGATCTATAAAAATATAAGCTTTAATTACAGTTCATTATGCAGTAGAACCTACCAAAGCAACAATTTTAAATTTTGAAAAAACTTTTTCTTCTTTAGCCCACTTATTGGTTTTTATCTGAAAAACACATGAACATGGTCAAACCTGAGAAATTTTTTGTAAAAAGGAAAGTTTCATAAAAGAACAGAGAACACTTCATCAATATGTGCATAATGTCTATTAGGAAACTATAGAAGATTGTCAATTGGATAACATCATTAGCTAGACAAAGTTAAGTCAAAAACAAGAATAAACAAAACAATTTGAGCTACTTTACAACTCTATAAAAACTGCATGAACAAGTAGGCTGACTATTTTAAAATTCACACTCACTAAACCATGATGTGTAAAATATCTATTGAATAGAATGGAAATATTTTAAGACTAAGCTCATTGTGATATACATGTAAAATATGAGGAAAAATATCTAGCAATACCCAGTAACAAATTTCTAGTATCCAGCAACTAATTGCTAGTAACATCCAGCAACTAATTTCTAGAAATATTCAGTAACTAATTTTTGATAACATCCAGCAACTAATTTCTAGAAACATCTAGCAACTAATTTTTAGAAATCTCCAATAACAATTTTGACACTCAAAAATAGGCATTTCTTCCAAGATACCTTAGTGATTTACTTACATTAATTTCTACCTTTCCTCAACCTAGATTCTGCACTTCTGTATATTCACATTGATTTTAAAGGATATACACAAAATTGGAAACTAAGTCAGGCTGCTGAAAGGAAATGAACATGAATATGCGAGACAACAATGATAACTCCAAACAGTTACATGCAACATTCCCTCAAGGTTAAGACAACATACTTACACATATTCCCATTCTCCAACATAATAATGACATATTTAGACATCCTCACTGGAATTACTTGCATCAGCCAAGCTGATAACAACTGATTGGCATAAAAAATACAACTGACAGTATTTTTAGTTGTACACAGGATTCAAGGCATTGTGGTAAGAAAATGAATTCCAGTTCCTAAGGTACATTAAATTCTCATTAAATTTTAGCATAATGAGACATCTGACCAAGATTTGGGGGTCACTTCAAGAACACACTCAGTAACTGTGTAGGCTAAATTAGTTTACCTCAACAAAACATCTACCACATTTTACAGTGACACAAAAAGTAAATTAAAATTTTATTATTATTCTAGAAAAGAAAATTCTATTATTTATTATTCTCTAGAATACAACTTGTATGCATCAGATTGATGTTCTGTTTGTCCTTGCATACACAAATCAAGCTTCTTTTATTACATATAAGATTCATTTACTAGATCCCAGTAAATAGTAAGAAATATTTAGTTGCCTTTTTTAGTGTCACCGTGTACAGGTTGGTTGGTAAAACTGGAGCTCTCCAAAAAGGTTACTGGCAAGTGTAGTGACACTCAGCCGGCCAGCCTGGACTCCAGCAACAGCACTGCAGCTAAAGTTCTTGTCCAAGTTTTCAGTTTCCCTGTAGAGGTTCACAAAACTCATCAGTATTAGTTCAGGAGAGTGAGGGTATCACGCTGTACAGAACATGCAACTTCTCAGCCACAACAATAGCACCGTGTTGATCCACCTGCTCATGTTCTTCAGACGGCTGCTTGAGACATCAAGCCAGTTCATTAAAGTTTTCTTGACGTATGAAATATTTGCCAATTAAGTCTCAAAATCCAAATTAAAATATGAAATAATATAGAAAATTTGTAAAGAGAATAAATAATGAAAATGCTTCATAAAAATTTTATGAATTTAAATTACGGTGGTAACATTTTCATGAGTTCTGAAAGTTCATTCCATTACCTGCAGTGGTATTAATACATGGCAAAAGCACTCACGAGCATATAAATATTTCCAAAAATAAGTCAACCTTCATATTTCCGAAACCATAGCCTAGAATTTTTACTTAATTGCACCCCGATTGGAGAAGTACAGCTGAACTTGCATGACTTATGAGCATCAGGACAAAACTGGCAGTACAGTCAAATCTCGTTACTATGCTACTCACACTATTATACCACTTATGCTTGTGTCCGACAAAATTTCATAGAAAATAAATTTACTATGCCACCCCCTAATCTCCCTACTATGCTACGATTGTGTTGTACATTGTATCCTCGAATTCAATTTTTCCATATTCAGAAAGTAGCCCACAATGTCAGCTCAGAAGCGCTAGCGAACCGACTTTACGCTGAAGGAGAAGGAGATCATCGATGCTGCGAAGGAGCCGAATCAGTCCAAGCTGGCCAGGGAGATGAGGAAGAAGTGGGGCATCGAAGTTAAGAAAACCACAGTGAAGGGTATTCTCAGCAAAAAGGATGCAATCAAGGCGGTCATCAAAGCTAGAGTCCCATAGAAGCGCATGAAGCTGATGCAGGCTCACGACCTGAAGCTCGATGAGGGGGTGCTCATGAGGCTGAAATAAGCAAGAGAACGGAATCTGCCTGTAGGCGGCGATCTGATCAAGGAGAAGGCGATAAAACTGGCAGAGCTGATGCACATCCCAGACGTCATGGCGAGCGACAGTCGGTTAAATAATTTCAAGAAACGCCACGGCATCACGTTCAAGACAGTGCAGGAGCTGGAGCGGTGGATTAGCAATCCCTTCCTGAGGGGCAACAACAGGTTCTCTGGCCCTTGCTCGGGCAGTTCTCCGCAGACGACGTGTTCAACCTAGACGAGACTGGACTCTTCTGGCAGCTGCTTCCGAACAAAACCATGACTTTCACGGGAGAGCGGTGCACTAGAGGAATGAAAAACAAGCATGGGATCACTCCTCTGGTTGGGGCAAACATGAGGGGCAGTGAGAAGTTCCCTCTTCTGGCGATCGGCAATTCCAAGAGTAATTCCGAGATAAATCACAGAGTACAGTATAAAATCTGTACTCTGTGATTTATCTGAATAAAGTTGATTTATTTATTAAACATTGTATATACCAGATAAGTTTTTTTTCTCAAAAAGTCGGCAATTAAAACTGTAATTGTATATGTACTACATGAATTGAATAAGATTTTACGCTTCTGTTTCATTCATGTGCAGTTCAAAACCCAATTCCTTATACTGTGTATTCAATATACAGTACATTTGGAATAGGGTTTTCAAATTTTAAAGCTTCTTCCTCTTCTTTGCCGTATTTATTTGGGGCTTCGAATACTAGTCCATGTAGCCCCAGGACTGAACGTAGGTTAATTTTTTCTTTAGTTTACGATGTTTCCTTTGTTCCAGCTTGTATCGGTGGTGGCTGAACGCCCTCGCATCGGTGGTGGCTGAACGCCCTTGCATCGGTGTTGGCTGAACACCCTTGCATCGTTGTTGGCTGAACGCACTCTAGTTAGCGCTCCTTTTCCGCGTTCATCTTAAATTCCAGGTAATAGTAAACTTTACCACCCATGTTTTGGGTAGCAATCTGAACTTCGACTTGGAGACCGAAGACACGCCTGAGAGGGTATCTTCCTGCGACCGTAATTCAAATGCTCCTAATGATCACTCGTAAGACACCTCAGAAAACATAATTGTCTTGCATGTCGGTTGCTTTGAAAGTGACTTCAGTAAAATTGGTAAAGGAAGCAGTGAAAGTTCCTTCTTCACCAGTTCCTAAATCGTGTATTCTTCACCCAGTCTCACCAACCGCTACATTCTAACCATACATTATCTGAAAACAATAAGCTGAGTTATCTTTCTTATCCGAAAGTTTGCATTATCCATCAGTAACTTGATGTTCAGAACTTCAGACTGAAGGCCGACAGCAGTCGAAGACTACCTGTGTGTAACCTCCAGCCGGCTCCACGTGCCGACCGGCCTCTCGCTGCTGCTCCGTCCCTTCACCGGTTGACAACTAACCATCTTAAAGCTAAGATCTTACGGTGACATTGTTGGTAATCTTAATATCACCATAGTAGGTGAATACAGCCGTGCAAACGATTATTTTCTTCAGGCACAACTAAGAATTATAAATTACGATGCAATCTTAAACTGCAACGAAGCATTAATTTCGGAAAAATTTACTTACAGTGCAATGTTACAGTTTGAGGTCCTAGTAGTAAGGCTCAAGCACCTGAATTTGAAAATATAAGTCTGAGTGAAATTCTAAGTTGCAATTTTTAATTTGCTGGTCAACCGCTTAGTGTTGATACGAACAATTCATGGTATTTAATTATTATTACAGATAACAGACAATTTCAATGCGTTTAGTAAAATTGGATCCTACGAATCAGAGAAAAACTAAGAAATGAGAGCGAAAACCTAGAACATGTCCCAGATGATTAACGATTTATATTTCCATATAATTCATGCTGTAGTAGACAAGGTTTTGAGGTTTCATATCAACTTATTGTAACGAATTAACGAACAATTGAATTTTATGATTATGCTATCGAGTGAAACCTAACACGGAATAAAGGCCTAAATTTTGTGTTTAAATGCTCGAAAAAGGATGAAATATTTGAACTTCATTGTATTAATAATATCAAAAGTCACGTATCAGAAAAAGTCAATATATGAGAAGAGAATTTAAACATATCATGAATTAAAAAGAATGAAATATCGGTTGTCACAGTGGAGTTACTGCGATAGAAAGTTATAATTTTTGATATCATCTTGTGATTTCAAAACGTGTTCTAAAAGTAGGCACAAGAGCTTCAAGATAACATCAAAAATAAAAAATAAATACTGGATAGATTAGGTAGTCATTGGTAACGCTCTAGTAAATTATGACGTGGTAGGTATTCTACGCCTTTTAGGTGATCTGATTCAGTGCTAACTAGCTAGTAGCTTATCGAGGACATTGCATAAAAACTGTGATCTGGTCCCAAAATGATCATCAGCAAGTCATACTAAGCAGGTAACCAGTAATTATAAATTATAATTTCAATTTAATAACAATTACAACTTCATGTTTTAACTTTTAACTCTCATAATTTTTCTTTATCAGTCTTTCTCAGATGTAAAACATCCGATCTTGCTAAACGCGATGATGTTAATTCTAAGCTGTGCCTAAAGGAAATGTTTCGTTTATGCAGAGTATATCAAATTTTTCAGGTTTTCAGATGAACATCCCAGAATCCTATGAAACTTGGTAGGAAATTCAGGCAATGATCGTAGACAATTAAAAATTACTTTACTGTTGTAAATTTAAGCAGTTGCTGAATTCATACTTGATGAATTACGCCTATGCATCTGGTACGTCACAGTAAATATCTCGCTTATTATGTCAACTCTCGACTATTTCTTCGTGTTTTAATCATAAACGTACTCAGCACAAGTTGAGATTTTCAAGTGCAATGAAAGTTATAAAAATCAAATTTGCCCAATTTCTCGATATAAATGCACTTGGTATGCCCTTGTGATTTTGTTTCGTCGTGTGCCTCATTATCTAATGAAACGTGGTGTAACTCAGGCAACGACAGTGAAAGATTAATTTACTGGTGTGTAGTTGATTGGGTTGATGTATCCTACCGTGCATCTGGTATGATGCGTTAAATTTTTGCCATTTTTTCGCTTAACTTTGTTATCTCAGCCTACGATATGTTTCATTTTAGTTACTCGGAGAAACAATCGAGTGAATCTTTACTCGGTTTTTGCATCAGTGAATTTTTTTCTGAAGTACATAAAGACTCGTTTCAAACATGTCTAATTCCGGGATTTCTATCGGTAGCGATAATGAGTGATCTAAAAGTCGAGAATTTTTTCACGTTCATTTTTCCTGTTCTCTTTTTGAAATATCTTCATTTCATCGCTTTAATTTAGCAAATAAATGATCTAATTTGCTATTTATTTGCGATCTTCTATTCTGTAGAATTAGGGTTTCTGAAAGAACATTTGTGGCAAAATATTTATTATTAAACCTAATTTTTTTGCCTGGTACCTTGGTTTTTGGAAAGGTCAGGTACAGCAAGTCAATCGTACACTTCCCTCCTTGCAAGTTAGTCGGTCAGGTACAGCAAGTCAATCGTACACTTCCCTCCTTGCAAGTTAGTCGGTCAGGTACAGCAAGTCAATCGTACACTTCCCTCCCTCCTTGCAAGTTAGTCGGTCAGGTACAGCAAGTCAATCGTACACTTCCCTCCCTCCTTGCAAGTTAGTCGGTCAGGTACAGCAAGTCAATCGTACACTTCCCTCCCTCCTTGCAAGTTAGTCGCGTGAGATATAGCAGTGTGTCCTCAACCTTCTATAAGGCCCGACCCTCTATGAGGCTTGGCCCTCCATGAGGCCTGGCCCTCCATGAGGCCTGGAGGAAGTCTTCCACTGAATGACGTGCAGGTTCGCTCACTTGGAATTTTGTGCAAGTTCAAAAACTTATTTGATGTTATTTCATTTCCACTGCTAGGCATTAAAATATAGGAGGTAATAAAAATTATAGCGGTTGTTGCATAATATCACTATTGATCACTTTAGTACAAAATCAAGTGCGACGTACGAAGAGGTTGTAGTAAAAGAGAAAAAAATATTTTTGCGATAATTCGGGTAGTGTGATTCCGTTTTCTTAAGTCACTTATAGTAGTATATCATGACGTGCCCTATCTACGGATTTCAAAACTCACATTTCACTATCTACTTGGAAGGTCTTCTGCCTTTTTTCTGTCCTCTTCTATTTGGTGCCCTTTTTACTGAGGGTTTCTCGCTGGAATTTTTTTGTTTTGGCACCGATTGTTTCTGAGAAGTTGAAGCACTTGTTTGAGTCTCTTTCTTCGCAGACTTCGAATGTTTGCCTCTAGCAATGGTCTTTCCGGCCTCGTCTTCAGCTTTAGCGAGCAAGAAAGAGCCTGAAGCTCCAGCCCCCTTTGTTTGCTTCAAGGTACCACTCGCCACCAGGCGCTTTAACGCCAAACGTAACTGATTTGACGATTTTTTCTCATCCAAATTATAATTGGATGCGATGTACTTGACCAACGCCTGTCTAGATGTCCCTCCATGATCGTTTAAATGTTCCAAAGCTGCAGTGATCATTTCTGAGTACTTGGGATGATCTGGGACTCTCTTGGACCTCATTTCTCTCGTGTTTTTCTTAGTTTCTTTGGGTTCAACAGCCGGTGCAACGTTTGAAGCGGCTGCTGTGGTTGGTTCGGTCTCTGTCATGACGGAGACTCGGAGTGCACACACAACACAGAGCGAGTGCCACCGCGGAAGTGAGCTCTGTAGTTGCACTGCTCATCATGTGCGCGTGAGTTTTTTTGTTTACTTCAAGAGATATTTAAGAACCATTATTATAATGTCATGAGCGATTTACTATATTCTCTAGGTAAATTATTTAATAGTGCCATGTTCTATTACATAGCCGAGTTTTTGAATGAGAGTTCATGAAATCCGAGGGTTTTAATTCATTTCAGAAGTGTCCGCGTGTTGTTTACTGATACTCGAGCAGAGAGCTGGTCACGTGATCCTGGTCCTTAAAAAGTTCTCAAAGATTGTACGTGTACTTTAAGGACTTAACGCACCTCGGGATGTTCCTAGGATTCGTGAGTATGCCGATAGTGTCTGCCCTCGTCAGAAAATATCCGTTGTTCCTGATCAAATTTCGAGCTATCACAAACTCTTCAACACATGGTACAAGAATCTATTGGTTTTCATCCGGGTTTCTATTGTCAACTTTTTTCGTAGAAGTGGCGCTCTTCGTTTATCTTTCTTTACTTATTCACTTTACAAGTCGTTTGTTCGAGGTACTTCACATGACTGTAGTGGGTTAGGCCAAACGAGGTTCTGTGATCTTCCTCATACTTAAACTGAAATTGAGTGATTTTCACTATGAATTTCCGTTTTCAATTGAGCATGGAAGCTAGTTGCTCACGCTATAAATAATTCATCTCTTCGAATCAGAATTTTGAGTATTCCTTTATCTGGTGTGTACGGCATTCTGATTTCATTTCATGCACTCAAGAAGACTTACACTATTCTGTTCAATTGTGATTATTTCCACAATTTCCAAATTCCTGATTTAAGTAAAGAGCTTCAGTTGCCCGAGCTCTAGTGAAGTTTACGTGAAACCTGATTTCCGACATAAATTTTTCCGAGTAAACGATGCTTCTTCATTATTCAAGGTTGCCATGCAGTAGAACCGACGTACGTGGAGAATTCGTACATTGAAGCCTAGATCTGCCCTCGATCTAAAATAAGATTCGGTGGATGATCTGCTGCTCATGCTTACGCAAAATGTCACAGCTACGTTCAAGGTGGGTAAAGAAATTTTATGCACTGGTTTTCATTATTTTGTATATTCAACATGCTATGCCATTCCCTCACTTTGAGTTTCTTCGCAAGTAATTCTTCTTTACTGTGAGTGTATTTGAAAGCAATTATCTCGTACTAGCGCCTCTGTGACAATTGCAGCACCCCAAACCCAGATTTGTCACCAGCTAAAAGCGGTATTTACTCGCTGTGAGTTTCGATCACCAACGCATACCGAGAGAACAGCAATGCCCAGTGAAACCAAACCTTCTCATAGATCAATAAAACATCCGGCGCAATAATGACACGCGTGTTCAAAATTAAGTGCAAGAAACTTGTTCCACATTCTCGGCAAATGGTTGTACGTCGCCACGCTTTCGTTTACGTGACCGCTTGGCACGTCATTGCAAGTGCCGCCTGTGCCAATAGAGCTAAAATTGGACCAGATGCTTCGCTCAACTCAACCTAAGTTTGCTCTCCACCGACTCATACGTGGGGACGCTTTTAATTTTTTGTGGCTCTGCACTGAGGGTTATTTTCCCTTGCAAGGCAGTGGTTTAGTCAGTGAGCTACAGTAGTAGTTTTGAAGTTAGTTTTTGTGTAGCATTCTGAAACTGACTTGCAGAGATCGCTTTTATTGTGACTGCGATGATTGATGCAGGAATACAATAATACTGCTGCTACTACTACTACTACTACTAATAATAATAATAAAAACAACATGAATTGTAATTCTGAAACTGATTTAAATTCTCTAAAAAATTGTGATTTTGTTCGTATGTTTTATTGCACACAAATTTGTGAATGCGTATTTTCACGTAGCATAACATATTTGATATTATGATTCTAATATGGGAACAATATTTAAAGTTGCATTCGGAAATAGAATTACCTGAAATTCTAACTTTCTTTTACCGATTTATTCTGACCAGCTAGGGGTCTGTTGCTGGTCTTTTCGAACAAAACTCACAAGTTGTGAAATTAAGAATTGCTGCTTGCATCGCACGACAAAAACTGCCTCACTTTTGACGACTGTCGCGTGCTTGCAATCAGCAGCTTCACTTTGATGACTGTCGCATGCTTGCAATCAGCAGCTTCACTTTGATGACTGTCGCATGCTTGCAATCAGCAGCTTCACTTTGATGACTGTCGCATGCTTGCAATCAGCAGCTTCACTTTGATGACTGTCGCATGCTTGCAATCAGCAGCTTCATTTTGGTTGCAATCAGCAGCTTCACTTTGATGACTGTCGCATACTTGCAATCAGCAGCTTCATTTTGGTGATTGTTGCATGTTTGCAATCAGCAATTTCACTTTGATGACTGTCGCGTGCTTGCAATCAGCAGCTTCATTTTGGTGATTGTAGCGGGCTTGCAATCAGCAGCTTCATTTTGGTGATTGTAGCGGGCTTGCAATCAGCAGCTTCATTTTGGTGATTGTAGCGTGCTTGCAATTAGTAGTTTGACTACACTTAAAAATTGAGCTTTCTCAGGTACTTCAACTATTTGAGGCAAATTAAGAGCCACTTTTACCGCTCTTTGCTCGATATCCTTACCGTTGCTTTTTTCCTTTATATTTGATAACAATTAAAGGGTTTAAAAAAATGAACTGTGTTTCACGACTCAGAATAACATAAAATTATATGTCTCAGATAGTCTTTCACTATTTGGTTTCCCTTATACTGAATTAGTTAGAGCAATATCTTTAAATTTTGTTCAATAAATCAAGACGAAAACTAACAATTCACCACTGTTACAATGGCTATTCTGTTTACGTTAATTAAATTCGAGTGCTTGTGTTGCACGTGTTTGTGTTAAAATACTCAACGCACACCGAAATTCAAAATATTTAAGCTGGTGCATATTAATATTACATAAATGGCTAGAGAAATGTTAGAAATACATTTTGACTTTAAATGTGAACTTCACTTTAGAATACCTGCTCTCCTAGGTATCATGAAGCCAACTTTATACTTGTAAAATATTCTCTCAGTCTAGAATTAACTGCTTGTGCGAGAACTCTAGTCAATGAAAAATTAATGCATCCCACACTCATAAACATGATACGAAAATAAAAAGTCCATCCCTTCGACAGCTATGAAAATCTGCCTATTAACCCATTAATGAATAGCGCACTTAAAAATGTACATCAATAAAATCCCATATATTTCAAAATGTTAAACAGCTATTCAGTCAGTTTTCAGTGAAAGTATATCCTGAAACAAAATTTACGAGTCACTGCACCAACTTTTTACGGAATAACCAGGATACTTTTGAGAAGCGCAGATTCCTATGGAGATAATAACAAGGACCTTTACCTCTCCTATGAAGAGAAAGATAATCCTCGTCAGAGCTCCTTCACGCAGTCATTCTATTCATCACCTTTAAGCGCGTGGCTGTTGCATGTAGCATCCTGTATTAATTCACGTGAGAAAAATTACAACATTTCTGCTTCATAACAGCTGCACGTTTATTAAAAAATTTCAATCGGCACAACATGCAGTAATTTAGCATTATATCATGACAACTGAATGAAAAAGTTTACAATGAAATATCAAAATCTTCGTGAATGATAATAAAATGAATAATGAGTGACAACAAAAATGTAATTTGCGGTAAGTGAAGATTGACTCAACTTAGAAACAATACTTCAATTTTAATTTATAAAATTATTTATTTTGTATTATATCAAGTCGGGTATACATATTTTACAATAAAAACTCCCGACAAATCGAACTTTAATGGTCAAGAAATAACTTTTACCTCTAATGCAAAACGAAGATGCGTAACTCATCTCCATTCATCACAATACGTGAACTCAAATGAATTAGCAAATGCCATTTTTTAATTTATAGATAGATTACTTTTTCGGAAGCAAAAAACTCCCTAATCCCAAAGCTCGCAGGTGCATGTCCTACCGGCAAACTGAATTGAAATTAGTAAGTGATATTTGGATTCAACCGTGCTGTTAAGTCGGCAAACTACAAATCAATGCCCAACATAAATATTGAATAGAACTCATATTAAACCCCAGCTTATTAAGCTACTAATTTTGTAATTAGTAACTACTGATACTACTCACGATTTCGAATGCACGCTGATGAGGATAGGCACTATCAGGATACTATTGGAGAGGCGTCTAGGTCTGCTCAGAGCATCGGTTAATCCTCTAGGATGCTGAAAAAGTTATATTTTATTTATTTCCCCTCCACTGCCGTCACCTACCCAAGATATTTTGAAGCATTCTCAAATAGACGAGGCACCACTTTTCAGTGAGGTATTGAAACATGGATTTTTGTGTTTGATTTTAAAAATACGAACATTAGTAGCATTGAGCTTTTACTCATAATTCCGTCTGTCATTACGGACTTGTGAGAGTCTTACATGAATGCAAATAAATGAAGTGAATGCTGATGAAAATATAAACATAAATATGTACAAATTGAAAACTATACAACATATACAAATTAACTTAAGTCTTTCACGAATACACCTGAAGTCACAGATATTGAAGTTTCTACAGAATAAAGTTACTTTGAAACAAAATTTATGTATATGTATATATGGCATATGAACGACAGTTCATGTGTTTGACGAATATACCCCTTAGCAATGCCAAAATTTTGACGAAATTATAAAATTGATTTCCCCAAAATGAACCGGAATCGGAATTCATCAGAATTCAAAAATAGTAGCAATTCATTCACTCAAAGCACAATATTAAAATAATTCCGAGTACTCACCTTTACTATACTTTCATCAACTTTGCTCTGCATTGTGACAGTTTTGACCAGCTGAGGAAGAACTCGCCACTACTTTTATTTCATTAACTTTGGTGTCTTGCTAGCAGTAGTTGACCAAACTTCCTCATGAAACCTGGTAACCGAACGAAACGGGGGACGAAAAATGGGAATTACAAAAAAGAAACTTTGACCAGGCTAGCTTCACACAACTGTGCTACGCACACCAAAGTCATACGAGCTCAAAAACAGAAAATGAACTTGATTTGCTTACCAGCAAATTGTACAAGTAAAGCAGAATAGTTGAATACAACAAGGCCGTCGAGACTGAGACGTGTGAAGTCAGACAACATGGGCACGGAAAAGACGTGATTGCTTAATGGAGGGAAAAGTAATACAGTGAAACTCACTTTCGAAACTACAACCCGTACGTTCGAACTGTCTTAAGTAAATAAAAGTTAATGCAATTACATACCCGAAAAAAGTTGTCGGGATTCAAAATATGGGAAGAACAATATTGAAAGTATGCCTAATTTCATTTTTACCGGATGTGATCACAGTTATTGTTGCTTTTTAAATGAAGAAATTGATGCATTGAATCAAATTGATGGAAAATATTCAGAACATAAGTCATCCTCTACCATCATAAGTTGCTACCAGTTTCAGTCAAGATGAACGGAGTGCATAAGTGATTTCGTCTACTCCACACTCAAATCAAACACGCTAATCTATTCTTAACCGTTCCATTTAATAACACTAATGATAATCGATAAAGATGATAAAGATCGCTAATGATACAGGAACTATTTAAAATTATTAACTAATAATTTCGTTTCATATAACTATAGAATTCTTAACAAATTTCTACTTTCGTGAAATTTAAAAATGTAAAATACTCAACAAGTGATATGCAATAATACATAAAAATATATAAATACAACCAGTTCACAAATGTTACCCACGTCCGACTCGCGTTTCTCTCTCCATAATGTAACCATCTGCTTTAGTGCCGGAAGGTTTCACCTTTTTCTACGAACACATTTAAAAAAGATTTAGATTATCTAAATTTGTCCCACAGGCAGGACAGCAGAATTTCACATGTTTTAACGTTGACTTGAAGTGATTAATTCATTACGAAGATATGAAACATAAAATTTACAGGTGGATCGAAGCAATGTTTCCCGAACTCGTGCGGCATCGTAAGTCAAGAATCGGTTCTTAAAAATCGAAATCGTATCATGCGAGCACGGGAACAAACAAATGGCTGTTTTTTTAACACAAGAAATACGATTTCAAAGGTTTTACAGCGCACACATTGTTTTTTTGCTGTCAATAATCTGAAACATCACGCAACCACATACTCTTCGGAAGCTGAAAATGGCCAATGCTAAAAATATTCTCAAAAACGTTACTGCTTAACAATTTGATTAGACAACTGACAGTCTCACGTAACTACTGTGATCACAGTGTGAGCATCCAATACTTGATTATACTCAATAATTATTTATTCATGATTTAGCCGCACGCAAAGCTAAAAAAAACATGGCAATTCACTAAATCTCTATTTGCCTATCCCGTACAGGTTTAATATCAGAGCTTTCTAAATAAATTTCAGCCCCATCTAATCGGTGAAAATTTTAGTAAACCGCTTAACACGTTGAAGATCAATCTCCTTAAACGTGCCCTCTTGTCTCAAGTTTCATTTAATGCAAGGAAATCAAAAGCTGATATCTCATTTGTTAAAACACTGGTGTCCTAAGAGCCTCTAAGACTCGTTCACAAGTTAAAATGCTAAAAATATTGCAATTATCTTACCTATACCTGATGAAATTCAAGAACTAAGATATTTCTGAAAGGATTCAAAGATAATTTAGTTTAAGTGGCAACTTGAGGGAATATTATTTCCCCTACAGCTGTAAGGACAAATTTTTTTTGAGAGCTGGCAAGTTGCCTGTTGAAAATTTCCACTAAACTCCTAAGAATTCCGTGCACAGATTAGCTATTTCTGGTAATAAACTAAAATATAAGTTGTTCACACGATTTTCGTTTCAAATCGTACAGCAAATAGAACATATAATACCTCTAACGACTCTTAAAATTTTAAGAAGTTGATAGGAACACATACGTATAAACGAAAACTGACGTCCATATTACGCAACTTCTTATGAACCTTATTAATATAATTCTTAATTGTTCACTCCAATTAAGATCAATGTTTATGATCCATGGAACAATGACACGGTGAACAACAACAAGAACACGAGAACATCCAGAAATTACAGCAACCCTTCGATTAACGCATTCACATACAGGACTTCAATAGAAAATTACGTCGTTCGAAATCGAAAAATCATTTTTGAATAGTGATAACTTAATGTCGGAGATCTTGAAAACTGACGGCTGCTCATGCTAATCATAATTTATTTGATAAAAAAATTTCAGTAATATACCACAGCACTCCTCAATATACAGAGTATCCCAAAAAATGTAGGCACCCATTGTCTACTCATTACTCACATATTTTGTCTTGATTTAGGCGTTGATCAACACTGATACAAGTCTAATGAGTTAAATTAATGAAAATAACGTTAAATTACGAAATTCCAGATGATTAAAGAAAACTTCAATATTTTGCTCCTAGTAATGAACAATAAGAGAGAGCACATTTTTTTGGCGACAACCTGTATAATAAAATAATTTACATCGCTCGCCTTCAGAGCAGAATGAGGCGGTGAAAGAGTCTGATCATTCAAGCAATTACAGAACACTAGCCTTTTTCAACATAAGTGAATTTTTCGAAATGACGTTCATCGGAGGATTTCTGCACTTTGATCACCACTGTTTTCACGCGTACTTCACAACACTAAACAACTATATTATGAACTACTGCAACGACTAAGTTATCCATGCATCGGACTCAACGAGGTAAACTTCATCAGAAATCTCGAAACAATACTCGACAGATCTGAGACATATCCATTCACAAAAACATATTCATCAAACTAGCGAAAGTTACTACGTTAACGTCTAGTTCAGATAAAGATCCACAATAATGAAATGCGCAAATGATACTGAATTTAGTTACGTTTTTTTCACAAAACTGCTTTATCCAATACTCAGCATGGGTGAAAGGTGAATTCTAGAACCAGTAAAATAGTATCAAGCTTTATAACGTCAACGAGCAGCTTTCTTTTTAATGAAACGTATCAGAAGTCTACCCGGGTAACATATAAATTCCATTAAACGTATTTAATTCAGAACTCATATTTAAAACGAGCACCACAGATCAATAGAGAGTTCAAAGAGGAAGAAGCTCTACGCTAATGTTGACAAGGAACATTTCTTTCACTACGTTAACAAATGGAAGATAACTCTCAATGATCTCTCCTGTTACCACCTAAATCTAAAGTTACAAAATAAAAATATGTTGTTACACTCACAGCACTGGTAAAGATTAACGGACTTATTTGATATCTTATCCACAGTTTACTAGCCAAACACTACTCAACAGTTGAAGGTCAACATTTTAAATGCATGTTCTAATTATCTACTCAAGCTACATTTTTATTTTCACAGATTTGGGAGACAATTAATACTGGGCTAGATTACTGTTCGGGTCATACAACCATGAAATCAATGAGTAGATTAATGTTCGAAAATATGAATCCGAACAAAGGCGAGTTGCACAGACTGGAACTGACTTCCTATTTAAAAAGGATACGAGTCAAAAACTTGTTTGAACAGTTCGATTAAGAACACCTCAGAATGTGAGTACAATTTTTACGACTAATTTAGCCGTGTAAAATTAGATGAGGACAAAAAGTTGAACTTTCGAACAAGCTGAATCATTCATCTCAAGGTTTATAAAGCCCGCATAAAATCAACACATTAGAAGCCAAGGAAGGGTTTTAAGATTTCTCTTCAATATGAGACAATTTTCGAGAATAGTGCAGGTAAACATAATGCAACCTTTCACATATTTTAACAGTTAAATTGTGCTCTTGTATTATTGTCATTAACCTGATAGTATTTTCTTCAATAGGCAAGCTAAAAACGATGGGATTTTTACTTCAAGCGAATTTTAGAGTTGCAATAGAATAATAAAGCCGTGGATTATTGTGATCCCCCAAATTTAGGACTAATTTCCCAAGAATGGAAGCCTGAGGATCTCACAGAGATGGAAACTGGATACAGAGGAAAACAGCATCAATGATATTCGGAGGTCGATTCAATTTGTTGGTCGAAGCTATGAAGCAACTGCGAGGCGTTATGAATTTTTGTTACCTGTAATGCATGAATCCGCAGAAATTTCCACACGTAGGATATGAGGTGCGTAGCTAAAAGATTCCGTGCGTCAAAGGAGCACCGGTCATGCCAAACATGCAGCACATCTCCAAGTTGTGGAACACGAGCCAATTTAACGCAGCAATGATTGAATGCATTCATGGCCCAATAAATTTTAGCAGAAATGAAATAAATAAACATTTAAAAGACTAAGCGTAGAAGCAGGCTAGTACTGTAACGTATACATGAAAAAAAGACCTAGGATGTGACAAAAGTGCAAATAAATTGAACAAAAGCTGCACTTTAATACAATCCGATAAAGGCACCCAAGAGTATAACAATGTATACATATGCCAACTAATTTACAAATCTCAACAAGAAACTATCAGTGCTATTACGAATAGGTAGAGAAATCTGAAATATTTTAAACAATATTATAAAAATATTAGTTCCACTTTCACTAAATAAATCGACTTCACATACGATCGATGACAGCTCGTAGCATAAATATTGATGGTGTAGAGATCAACGCTAGTTAGTGTGGTATTTAAACTACCATCTATGTTGAAAACACAGAGACGAAGAAGTTAGAATTCCTCTCTTGGACAATACTAAGTATTCGCAGTACACAAAAAATAAAATAAACGTCTCTTCGATCGAACGTTTAGTAAGAATCTCCGAGTTGTGAGAACTGCATTACTTCAAGCTTCTTTCTTCGTTTTTCTTTCAAACATTTCAACAGCAAGAGAATTTGACCATGACTGAATTCTGAATTCATATTTAGTAATTTATTTCTTTTACTTCCTTATTTTTGGTGAATTAAGAAACACTGACAATAGCTGTTAGCCGTCGTGCGCTCAAGTTTTTCATTTTTGAATGGAGAATCACGAGACAATGTCCATGGAATCTGGTGAGAGCGACTCGTGAAGAGACGAGGGAGAATCATAAGGAGTGGATGGCACTTGTGGAGATGAGAACATGGGATCACAGCTGTAGACACCCGACACTGGATCATCCTCCATTAGGTCCAACCCAAACGGATGAGCATTCAGGTCTTGCAGAAGTTCCTACGGATAAAAGAACATTCATAGGATTTCGTCCAAAAAGTGTGACGTTGGCTGGGTAGTTATGAAACTTATGAGAGAGATCTAACGTAAGATCCAATTATTCGTTAACTAACTTCATGAGAAATTTTTCTCCAACCGCCCAGAAATCACAAGCTGCATACATATCTATGAAATTCCATCACAATTAGACATCTATATTTAACATCGCTAAAGTTTGCAGATATATTATTTAAAAAAAAACCCATAAACTAACTGAATCCTTACCAATTGTAATCATAAACTAATCTACCTGTATAATACAAAATGAGGCCTAAACACACACCACACACAAACCACGTTCAAGTCTGATATGAGAGGGAATATTCAAGCGAAGGGAAGGCCTATAAAGCCGGGCATTCAAATTAAATGATAAATCGTTACTAAAGTAAATTAAAAAAAAGATATTTCAGAATCAAATAGAAGAGTTAGAATGCAAACAGAAATGATGACGTAGAAGCCAAAGTTCCCACATTAACCAAAATAAAACGAGTACAATTGGACTAATCAGAACATCAACAACAAAAATAAAGTCAAAAATAAGAGTCGAGTTAAAATCAGAGCATTTACACCCAGTACATAATTTCACTTTGTGATACAAAATTTAAACATTTTTTAACAAGAGGAAAATATTGCTTCGTTATCAATTCTTTTACTCTTAAATGCCTCAAATTAGAGGATTGAAACTTGGGAACAAAATTACTGAAGAAATAAGAATAATTAAAATGGTTTCAAGCTTACATGAGGCGCCCGTGCCACAATGACGAAGACACCACCAGCTAAAAAATCCTTTTTTATGGTACCATAATCTCACAGCAGAGCTTGATAGTTGATAAAAATTTACCTTGATAGTTTAGTAGTCAACCTACAAAATGAGATCAAAAACACATTGATACGTACGTAATTATGTTACGGGAATTTCTAGTTTGCAAACTTTGCATGGCGATTACTCAAAACTTGTTTTAGGTATCTTCGCCCTAGTGGCACGCAACGCATTATATGTATTATGTAGTATTTTCGCGTTAAAAAATAAACCGTTAACAAAACCAGAATACTAGAAATTAGGTGTACCGAGTTAACATAGTAGGGTTTAGTTAGGACATCAGAACTCCATGGTATGGAGAAACTTGCAGAAATTTGCATTGAGAGTACGATCCAGTTGAAATATGCAGGCGTTATGGTTCACTAACCTTGAACACATTACAGAATCTCCGCAAACAATTACAAATGGACGACACGTGAGCCAGAACAAAAAATAGAAACTTTGAATGAATACCACAGGCAAACCAATAAAGGGAAATGCAAAAAAACCCAACACATAAAAAATTAGGGAAAAATAATAGCAGTACGTACATTGATGAAAATCAACAAATAAAAAATATAAAAAATAAAATAAAAACGTACATTGATAAGACTCATGTCGTCATGGCACTCGGACTCGGAGAGGCAATGGAAAGGTCTCACCTTCCGATCGTCATTGCGTAGACTATCGGAGGAGCAATCATTGCGTGAGTGATCATCAAAATTGGATCTAGAAGAAGCACCGTGGTCCTCTGACCCTAGCAAGTGATCTGACGCCGGGAAGAGGGGAGTCAAATCTTCTGGAGTTAAGTCATCCGAAGAAAGGGCATCTCGTGTCAAGGCTTCTCTCGTGATGGCATCTGGCGCGAGAGTCCTAGTGAGGAGATCTGATGAAGGCATCAGAAGGTTCGTGTTGCTAAACTGATGATTAGAGTGGAGGTTTGAACTGTAGTTACTAGTGGGGGTGTCGAGTCTGGGGTGGAGGGCTTCAGGACTGCGGTCTGGAGGCGCCGAGTAGGTGCTACTGCGGTCAGGACTTAGGAAGTTTCCGGGGCTGAGGTTGGAGGAGGTAACCCGTGGACTGCATATCGATGTGTTGATTGTGTCTTCTATGTTTGTGTTAAATGATAGACCATGCGTGGTCAAGTTTTCCATTGCATCTAAATTAATCGTACTAAAGTCAGAATCTTCGTTATAATCACAATCAGTTGTTCTAGATGCAATAACGTTATTGCACGTAGAGCTCTCAGCAGAACATTCCGCTTTAAAAGAGAAAGGATTGCTTTGGCTTTGGCTCGTAGAACAATTAATATTTGCGTTGTTCTGATTGAATGGATTGGAAGTTTGTACTGTATTGGTAGCATGGCTTACATTTATATTAAAATTCGAGTTATACGAGTTAATGTTAGTGTCGTTTGTATTAACATTATTCGAATTCGTAGAAGGCGAACAGGTAATGTTGTGAACGCTAGTATTTCTTGAACCTTCAATTCTAGAAGCGATATTGTTGTTAATATTTTTCAGTTTTAGGCTTTGTTCAGTCTGAGGCTGGTTCTCAGAACTGATGAGGGTCGGAATGAGGCTAGGGCTGAGATTTGTTCCTTCCACCTCGAGGCCATTTTGGCGAAGTCGCGCTTCCAGTTCCTGGAAAATACGAAGAAATATACTGCACGCCGGACACAAAAAACATATATGCGTTGCTCGCATATCAGAACGGCATTCTGAGAAACTTCGGCGCATTTTCGCTCATAAAAGCATTTCTGAAGGCATAAACTGATTACCTCTGATCTTATTTCTTACTCTATTGATATCGAATCAACTGCAATCACCACGTCGAGCGCACTGCTCTTGAGGTGAACTCTCCATCGTCATCGCTTTATCTCTTTGCACGTGCTGTATTTCTTACGTCTTCCAAAAAATCCTTGATGTTATTTTACTGAAGCACGTACATGAACAGCCGATATGATCTTATGCACAATAAATAATGAACTCGTAAGTATATATCATTCATTGATTAATTTAATTCTAGGGGCATTGAATATTTTTTTCATAGTCAGATGCTTCCAGTTCTTGACGATTAAGGTAGCTTACCATAGAGTATTTCATGAACGAAAAATAATTTCCCTTAATTTTTTTAATCAATTTTTATCATCAAAGTTCAATTAACATTGTCTATACAATCCAACCTACAACCAGACGTGCTGGGCTTTTTCTGAGGAAGAACAATATCCTACTTTTGCTAGCTGTTTTTCACACTCTTCCCTTCACATACTAATAACTACATTAGTTACGTAGTGGATTTTTGGCCAGTATTTGTGAAAGAAAAACATTAACTGAAAAAGTTGCGATGAAGGTTTGCCTGCATTTTAAAATGAATTTATAGATTGTGTTACTTAAAATAGATAAGGAATGAAAACAGAGAGAAAAAGACCGATATGTTAACCGGAGATATCGCTAGTGTCGCTTCAAATCACTGATAGACAAAGCCATACAAAAATTTGCCAAATTTTCACATGAAGTTATCAACTTAGAATAGAATAGAATAAGGCAATAGGAACGAGCAGTTTGGCCCATACTTTGTTGGGAAAGTTTAGTGTTTAGAATAACTAAGAGTCAGAGATGTCATGAAACTGACTTGTATTTTAAGGTGCAGTTGTCTGTTTTGTTGCTCCAAAGACCGCCTCTTCGCTTCAGATTCTTTGCTCGCCTCAACATCGCTTTTCATGCGGCGAATGTAGTCCACAGATGCCTTCAAGATCTCGCCCTTGTTGTGTCGCAGGTCTCGCACTAGGTCAAAATACCTGGAACGAAAATTACATTATTTTTTTGACGTACACCTTCGTTATTACTACTACAAAAGAGAAGTCATTTGCAGAAAATATCATTTTTCTCCACTGCAGGAGAGCAGATATTTCAAAAGAGTACATCACTTACAGAAAGAGAGGTCTCTTAGTTTTCTCGCTAATTTGCAGCCATTTCACAAAAGGGCAAAACCTACTGGCTTATACCACCTGGCTCTAAGGTATAAATCGATCGTACAGCCAACATGAGGGGTAGATTCTTCCTTTCAGTAGAGAATTGGTTGCTTAGTCTTTACCCACAAGCTTACCAAGACGTTACTGGGATCATAAATTAGCTGAAGACAGTTATAATTAACCAAAGACATAAAATATATGATTTCATTAATCAGTCGTCTTGTGGATATAAACAAGTGTAATATTTTAGATTTGAAATAAAAAATAAAACGAAACGATTATTAGACATTTCAAGTTGTACTCGTACACTGGTGATCGTGGTCTCTGACTGTCAAATGAGAAAGGCTAGTTAACGTTGTCTGTAAAATAAACGACTCTTACATTGATGTAGAGTCGACCAATCTCGAAACGCAAGGCAGGATGTAAGACAAGTACTGATATAGTTAACCTCAGGTACAGACTTCTAAGAATAAATTGACAAACGTCAAGAAAATTCAGAGGTACATGACAAACGCGTAATTGGCCCACTGTAAGAACATGAATTGTGAAAGCTAACAATTATTTCAATGAGTACTATACATCGTGACGACCACTAGCAGGAGGACATAGAGAGACACGTGAGGACCAAATATACTAAAGCAAGAAACATCGACAAGAAATCTACACGCTAATCAGAAAAACATGAATGGGCTTCGTCTAGCAGTGTAGGAGATAGGGCTCACTGGGGTATCGTAAGAATATTAGACGAGGGCCACGATTTATCTATCAAGTAGACCAGAGACAAGTGGGTGATTACATTGATAATGTGCCCCATCATCGTGACACGCTATTGTATGCGGCAGATAATCTACGTAATCCCGTTATTTCTGTGATATATTTGAGATTTAGGCTGGAACTTCACTGAAAAATGGTGCAGAATTTCAACAGAGTACATCACGAGCTCAGAACCGTATAAATGAGACTCCAAATCTGAGATTAAGTTTATGAAAGCAGTAAGTACTCTTGAAACTGCATCGTTCAAATCTGACTCGTTCCTTTAGTATTCATCTTAAAAAAACATACGTTTCTTTCAAATGCCCAGAATATCAATATTACTTATTCATTCACTCAACCAAGATTGATTATCAAATGATGCCAGTTTATATTCCTTTTTTAATTATAATGTATGCATCATCGAGTTTAGACTCTCAGGACAAGCTTGTAGATAATTACACTTGTTATTACTGTAGGGCGCTCGTGTAGATAACACACAAAATCTCAAAATGTCAAGAGAATTGCTTTTATCTCGAGCACGGAGCGTACTCTACATAAAGTTGGACACTCTTGGCAGACAGCACCTTCGATTCACTGGACTTGTAACACCATTGTAATAATTTAAAACTTTATGTAATAACTTTACATTCTCCACAATTTGGTAATTAAGGCCTAGAGATTCTATAAATCCTTATGCACTTGTGATGGAGCGAACATCGTAGGCGACTGTGAAAGTGAAATTCACATTAGACTTGAGTAGAGAGTTTCTCTGGCCAAATTTATGCGCGTGCAATACAGTGAGGCAATAACAGCAGGTGTTGCTCTCATTTCCAAGTTAATAAACGAGTCGAGCTCCAGGTATATGAAATATTATTGAGACCTGATTGCCTCGTACTTCAAGGACCGCACGCAGACGCATTTCTCCCTTTACTCTTTCGTGCATAATATGCACATTCTACGAATTGTTCTACATGCAGTTCGTATACATGCAAGTGTATTTAAAATCCATTAAAGCAAAACTAGTAACAATTGATAAATTTAACGCAACTGTTTAATTAAAAAAGTATACAATAGACACCTCACAGACAACCTAAGATGTTCTACATATACTGAAACATCACAAAGCGAAACTTGCACGTAGATCAATTAGGAACATCTAATTATCAAACTGATTTATTAATATCTCGATAACATCAGACTCATAAATTGCCAAGATGAACGCACAACCAGATGGACTAAAGAGAGACAGTTCCACTTCAGGCCACTCACCCAACCCACAAAACGGAAAAAATCTTCCACATTTGGGCTGCCACGACCAGGTGGGTGCTCAACATACAATGAGAGCACTACTGAACGACCCATCTTACTCAAGTCAAGAACAGGTAAATTGTCGTGGAAAAGCAATGTTACTTTACACGCTCATGGATCTGTTTCATGGGACGAATTTATGAATAGTTAACAAAATCTGGAATTTATTGTAACTTTCTTTATTTTAAACTACTAGCCTGGATACTGAAAAAAGCTCAGCTTAATATTTATCCGATTCTACATTTGATCAATGAACTCATGTTACATTTTAACATGATTATGACGTTACATTTTTTCAGAGAAAAAATAATACATTTTTGAAAACGAAACCATGGTGAATCATGAAAGAATGAGCCCCCTAGATGTATCAGTTTTAATTTATTCGACAGCGTACACTGTTTAGCAGATGGGAAACGGTATTGCGTTTGCGTTATGAAAAATATTGCAGCAGACGATTTAAAATTGATCTTTATGTCTTATAACATTCACGCCTTTTTTTTACATTAAAAAATATTACTTATTTTGTCCTTCCATCTTCCTCATAAAATATTATTTAATTTGGAACATGATGTAACATGTACATTTAAGACCAGATATATTGACGACAGACGCTATCGTATTTTGTCTTGTGAAATAGAAACACCCGCTAAACACTAATGAAGATTTGAATAAAAATTTCCACCAGCCAATATGGACTCGCCCAGCCTAATTTTACTAGAAATATTTCGTGTAGCAGCCAGTATGCTGATTCAATGCGCCTGCAGGATGATGGCTTCTACCCTTGAATTTAAATGATGGAGATTCGAAACCACTTTGTAAGCACCAAGAAACTTTGAACCTCTTAAGTATGGGGGACACTGACTACTAAGCACTACATGTATGTCTATATTATATATTAATAAACGCAATAAAACATCTGAGGGAGCTACTGAAAGCTAAAAGACTCGATACGTCTTACCGACGCACTTAATTTTAAGATGAGTGTTTATTTAGGGATTTCCAAATTGGTAAACGTAGCGAAAGATGTGACACAAAATACATACAAAGTTATCTATTACTGCTCTGCTAGAGACAACGAATTGAGGCAAATGATGACCACCGATCATGAATTACAACGAACTTGGTCGTCGTAATAGTTATGCTGAAGTGACAATATCGAACTTATCTTCCTGAGATAATATTGAGAGATACCCCAGAGGCAGAAAACCCAAATCACCATAGTGGAGATAAGGAGACCAAGGTCTGGCTTCTTAGAGACTTATGCAAGAAAAGATACAGAATGACGTTGCTGAAACAATCATTAATGAATATAACACTGAAGGATACAAAATTTGGAAAACCCTCTCGTAAAAAATCAGCGACCTCCATGATTTCCACGAAAATATTGGTGTAGACAATGTATGTGCACCTAAGACAAAGCATTTCTTCATCACACACTTATTTTTTTCGAAGGGTGCCACGGTGTATTATTCAAACAATCTAAAAATAGGCAAGCAAAAGGATAAATACATTTTCTGCAACACAGAGCAGCAATACGTCGTATAATTTTTCCCGAAATAAATCCAAACTATTGGGGTCATTCAGCAGAGCATACTCAATTCCTTGAGCACAATATTCAAATTTTCGCTTAACCAGTTCGTACCAGCTGTGTTAAAAATAATGAAAATTATATCATTTGGGAAACGTTAATCGTGATGATGTAGCAAATTTCTTGAGAACTGACGCAACAAACACCACACAGAGACAGATGGCAACCTCAGATCAATATCATTGTCAAGTGACTAGGCCAAATATAACGAAAAGAAATGAAAGTTTCAGTAGATGCAAATTTAATTTTCGAACATGGCAGCGAATGCAAAAAGCTGAACCTGCCTAGCTAAAGTTCATAGATCGGAATTTGCGAGTCCTCAAAACCACATTACAAGTACAAAAATGTAAACTTTCTCGTTAGTCTGAGGGCTTTGGGGAGCTTTCGATTCGGGTTTCGGAGGAACTTTCGGTTTGAGTATTTTGGAACATTTGCTGTTCGTGTATTTGAAAATCAAAGGCTAGAATGCCAAATATTCTAAACGATGAATGTTAGATCAAAGTATTTCCCTTTACTTAGAAATTTTTCATTTTTTCACAATAAAACCGAAATCGAATCACGAAGTAATAAGTATCAAAATCAAGAATGAAACATCCATGCACATTTTGTGCATTTAGTCAATTTTAATTCAGGACTTGTAGGTACCCTCACTTGCACTGAAACCTCGCTAACTCTAGTAAAAAAGTTTCGGCAACGCGCGTCCAAAAGATGCTTACGGTTCATGCGTTTTTGGTAGCAGTGTCGCAAGCTCCTTGATGCGGTCATTGATGTTGAAACGTCGACGCCTCTCAACTGCAGGATAAGAGAAAAATTAATCGAAGCAAGGCAGAAATTAACATTAAAGTCATTACGACATGACAACAGAGACCAAAATACGAGGAAAAAATTAAGTTCCCAACTTGTTCTTAAAATTAATGAGAACAAATGTGAGGTTTCAAAACGATAGAGGAAAAGTGGGGGTGTTAATCTAGAAGTCAGTTAAACAATAATATGATACGCAATCAATACTAAATATTAGTAGCCGTTCTGAAGATGAAACAAAATACGGGCGACGACTATCATCAATACACTCTCCTATAACTAATCAGTAGCAGAATCAATTTTAAAAACGGACTGCTTCCGGCATACGACAATAAGTGCACGATGTCTTAAAAGCACCATTGCTGTAGTTATTCGTATCACGTACGGTTACATGGGAAATAACTTTTTGCATTAATTTTCTGTTCGACCACAACGCGACAATCAATATCTACACGCAATGGACTCGGTAACTTCAGAAGAGATTCAGGTCAGTAAAATATTGAATTAAATTAAATGCCTAGCAATAAACGAACAAACTCGTCGAGAATACCGTGATTGTCTGGCTCAATACAGACACACGGGCTTTCTTTCCGATCAGAAATCCGTGCACGGAGATCAAATCACCGTGACCAGATGCAGTGTGCCTTCTGATCAGTAGCCAACAGACCACATATTTAATAATATAGAGCACACAAACGCTACTTTCGAGATTCTCATCTTAACCAAGGAGTCGCGAAGGACGATGAAAAGGCAAGGACCATTCAACAGGTGACCAAATCGAGTCTTGCAAAAGGACGCTGCTCTCCACGTCATACGATGCAGGTAAGTGGACCAAAAATGCTTTCATCACACACGCCATAGACGATAAAACACATTCAGCAGACACCCACGACCGTCTGAAGAGCAGCTCATCCCTCCGTGTATACGAGAATGTTAATCAAATTCTTCCTGCTCTGTAATGTCTGGACTCTTTCGTAACTGACGTCGGTTAGGAAAGACCAACAGAAAGTTAGAGTTACGCGTTAGTTAACTGATATTAATTTTTTCAAAGTTATCAGGAAAACGGCGTTTTGATTCAACGTCACAAGAACAGATTCCTCGTTTGAAAGTATTATTTACAAGCCGACCCTTAAAGTACACAAACTTATATTTGTGTACCACGAGTTATCTAACTATTTTATACCAAATGACATAATAGCTGTGTATAGCAACTTATGCGATATTTGCCTTTGCGCGTCGTATAAATATGGCGTACCATAAGCCCTATTTATGTGTACTAGGTCCCATGATTGTGTAATGTATGTAAGTCAGGTAATTATTACAGACAAATTGATGACAAAGTATAACTGTTACTCTTCCTCTTCCTATCCTATACTCCCGAGGCACGTGTATGATTGAAGTACGTGCCTGTGACAAATGTCTGTGCGTAATTAAGGTAAAGGTACATGATTGATGCCTTAGCTTTAGATGTCATATGACTTGTGTAGCAACCCAAAATTTCACCAAACGGCTTGTTCCTTTCGTTATATTCTATTCTACACATTAGTACACATGGCTACTGCGTAAATTCTTTGCTTACTCATATTATGGCTGTCTTTCTTTTGCCGGTCCTTGATGATGGCGATCATTTGGGCCTCGGACTCAACTTGAGGCTCCTCCAACTTGACTCGAGGCAAGTCTCCCCCAGAGGTGGAGTCTGGACCCAAACTAAGCACATCCTGCAGAGCGCAGTTATGGAGAGTCAGTCGGAGCTCCATACTCGTAAGCGAATGAGTACCGCGCATTCAGACAACCGAAAATACTAAGGTAGAAAAGAGACAAGACTATGGTACTTTGACTGAAATGGCAGGTGATAAGTAAGAATTCAGTAAGATTGGACACAGTCTGGAATTGCAAAGAGTAATTTGACTGAAATGGCAGGTGATAATAGGTAAGAATTCAGTAAGATTGGACACAGTCTGGAATTGCAAGGAGTAATTTGACTGAAATGGCAGGTGATAGTAAGTAAAAATTTGTAAAGACTAGACAGAGTCTGGAGTTGAAAGGGGAAGAATATGACTTGGGACTTTAGAAGCGACTTCTTGTTTATGGTTTAGAAACTAACAATGATTATTAAGACTATTGTTCTCGGGATATAAAATGAAGACAAGGGCTCACCTAAAGAAGCTTGAGAGAACATTCCTAAGGCTTACCAGCCAAGTTAATGAATAGCTCCTAAAAAAGTCATGACGTCATAAAATAGAGCAAGGAAAATGCGAGCACTGTAGAACTTTAAAAAGGCATAGTCATATACAATTCATCTACTAACAACGCGGTCGCCTACGATCAAAATTATACGCTAAACACACAAGTAAGAATTTCTTTCATTAATGATAAAATTAATAAAGTAGAACTGGTGTTTCACGACGAAAAGCAACACTGACTAAGACACAAATGCTTTAGATATTTCAGGTATTCTCTACGTAAAGAAATCATACCGTACATTGTTAAAACTGTAACTGCTTGGGAAAGAGAGCAATACTACCGCAACTGCAGTCTTATTTTGTCCTTATTTTAAAGGGATGCTTTGAAGTAAATTCCAGTTCTATTATATTTGAGCACCAGCATGACGCACGCTAACAAGACTCACAGAGTTTGGTTGGTACGTAGAGTCCACGTGTCGAAGTCCCTGCGACTCTTCCAAGCTCAGAATTTCTTCTATCACTTCATCAACCTGAAATACAAAGTTCAAAATTACCACGTGCTCTAATGTCATATTCTAGAAGCAGTAACGTCAGATCATCGAAAATTCCTCCGGTCAACGAAGAAGAGAACTTGCATTTCCTCCTCTTCCGATGCAGGCGACAAAATCTACTACAAAATAATTTCGACATTGTTAGGCCGAATCACTATTACAATTATAGCATTAACATAACCACCGTGTCTACTAAATAGAACAGCAATGACAGTGAAAGAAGAACCACATATACAGTATAGGTGTGTATAACTCGGAAATCAGTACACAAAAATCTCGTGATTCAATATGTATTGCTAATTATATTTAAAACGAGTAGCCCACGATTACCCGCGACCGACATCAAATCCCGGTCATCATGACCTTCCTCTAGATGGGCGCCTTAGAATTTCACGTTACTAACCTAATTTCACCTTTCTCATGTCACTCACCTAATCTCACCTAACTTCCTAGGAGCTCTAAACTCTCAAGAGACGTTGTGAGACATTCAAAATCGAAGCAGCCATACTGAGGGAAGACACTCCCCACTAGAGTTAGTGCATACTTGTGCACAACAAGAGACTCGAAATGAACTGAAGTTACAACATTAGTACGAAGCAAGAGAGCCGAAATGAACGGAGCTTATGTTTGCGTGAAGCAAGAAAGTAAATATTAACAGAAGTTACGACATTTGCACAAGTAAGAGAGCTAAAAACATAGAACTTACGACACATAAAACGTAACTTAAAAGAATCAGCAGACGGAAGACCAAATTCTGTAATGCAAACTATGATCACATTTCACTTTAAATAACTAAATCCCATGCGCGTTCATTCGATGCAGGACACTCGGATGCGCTGAAAAATAGCACATATTCCGGCAATATCCTTCTCTTTGATCCCCATGGAGAAATTCTTAAAAGTCCCAAATTAGAATTTATTAAAAAAACTAGTTCAAATAAGCCACCGAGAAATGAATAAAAACGTTAGGTAAAACAAAGCATACTGAAATTCTAACCAAAGACGTACCATTAATCAGCAATAATATATGCTATCAGTGTGCTCGTTCAAGATAGGATCACATTACCCCACGAAGTGCTTTCATTCTAATTTCTCAACGTCGTTAGAATCAATAAGCATCTGAATTATTTAAACATGCAATGTAGTCTCTCAGGCTTTTGAATCAGAAAATAAGCATAATGTTATTTATACTAATTGTCAACTCCTAAATATAGCCATGACGCACGTACAAACAAGCACACGGCCCTAAAACCCAGGAGATTTCAAAATGAGAACGTGGTGGAATATCAAAAGACACTATGATAAAAACGATGCAATGAGAAGTAAAGGCATACGCTTTATAAGATAAAATGCCCAAAAAAAGCATCTTCTATGTCAAACTTTCTATTTTTTCTATGAATAAACCCTCATTACTCACAATAAATTCATGCACAAAAAATATGAACTACTGAATTAGTTTCTAGTCCCTCACTCAAGAGTAGCTGATTGGGATACCCTTTGAGTTACAAGTAACAATTTAGTGTGTAAGAAAACGAATTGTCCCTATGATATTCACCTCCAATGCACATAACGAAAATTCTACCCTGTTCCGGAGGTATTGATTTTTCTTAGATATATCTGCCATTTTTCATTCAATTCTCAGTAGTTTCTTAGAGAAATTAAATCCTGATTGGCGACATATTCAACAACTCCAAAATTCAGCTTTAGCAAGGATCGAAGTCCTGTGTTCAATATAACGACCCCCGTACACCTCTACGAGAAAACTATACATATGATGCAAAGCTAGATCTCCATATGTGGTAAGTTCCCTAATAGAACTTATCGGATACTGAAATACCATGTACATGAAAATGTATGGTATTTCCACCGAAATTAGCATTACCTTTTTGAGCTTGTAAATAATTACACTTCACTATTTTTGGACTCGCCAGTCATTTAAAAAAAACAGTAGTCCGGTTGGGCTCCAGCGAGTTTATAACCTGAATTCGAAAATTCCATTGCCATATAACCCAACAAATTTTGCTGTTATGGTATTTTTTAAAGAGCGTTAGTATCTGATGAAAAAATCTCACGCAGAATCGAATGAGAGTTACGTAGAGGACAGGAGTAGAGTGAGAATTGTTTTCTGGTAGACAAAATAATGAAAAATATACACTCTGAAATTAGAATTCTCATCGATAAGAAATCTCATAAATCATAATGCAATCATTTCCTAACAGATTTAACGTTATTTTAAAATTTGTTTTATATCATTCGACTCAAACACAAGATTGAATGAGTTTTAAAACATAATTCGTTAAGAAACTGTCAAAAGTTTTAAATAGATCATGAACACGTAAAAATAGTTTCAGTACATTTGGTATTATCGTAATAAAATATTGAGCTGTCGTTTTATCACGTGTAACTGAACATTTATATGCTCCTCATCCTCTACTCACCCAAACCATGACTAATATTGTCTCGTAATTGACCACTAGTTTAGATGTTTGGTCAGACCATTTGGGCCAATTTAAAAATTCAAAGTCGTCTCAAACTAAAACACTAATAGGGTTGCCGCTTTCATGCCAATTTAAGTGAATAGTGCGAGCTCTAGAATTAAGGAAAAAAATACAGGCAACTTGCTTCATGCAGAGGCAAAACTCTAGAAATGGTATGCGCGTATACACATGCAGTTTGAGGACGTCGAATTGATTTAACAACTCAAAGCATAATTCTATTAATTAATTCAAGATACACGTGTGCTGACCGAATACTGACGCGTCATTTACGGTACTTACGAACAGCGTGTCTCAAGAGCTGCTTGTACTTTCCATTTGCTTGGCTAATCCATTGTGAGCTACCGGTGTCTTTTGAAGACTTCATAATACTATACGAGATACCGTAGTACAGGCAGGTTCTGCAGCAATCTGCCACGGATTTTGTAGAGCTTTATTAGTGGGTAAAACTTGCTCTTTTTCCCGATATTTTTAGTCTCTTTTGAAGAAGCGAGGCCGATGTCGACCTAGCAACGGACAGGGATTGCAGAAATATTGCAATGCATTTAAACCGCCGTTGACGTTAGACCGCCGTTGACGTCTAGAGACTCTGAATTCTTCCAGTATCCTTAACAAGAACAGGCTTTAAATGTTCAATACTATAGGGTGCCCAATATTTATCGTTATATTCAAATGTAAAATCGGTGATTTACACGAACATTCCATTTTATTTGCATGTTTTTGCATAGTAAGTATATCATATATTTTTTAGGTACAATATTCTTTATAATGGCTAGAGATTTAGACAAAAGAATAAATATTTTCGAGTTGCATAGGGTGAAAAATTCTTCAACGAATATCAGTATGACCTTAAAATTTAACAGAATGATCGTTTGGAGAATGATGAAGCGATTGAAAAAACTAGACAAGTAAAGAATAGACTTGGACAAATCGTCTTCGAACTGCCAGAACCTCAAAACTTGTCAAATTCACCAAAGAAAAGCTCAGAAAAAATCGAGGGCCCTAAAAAATCTGGCAATAGGGAGAATGCGTCCGTCGAAACCATGTCCATTATTCTTCACGAAGACTTGAAGACCTCTTCTTACCCTCATTAAAAGAAACAACTGTTGTCTGTGAAAACTGTAGACAAATATTTTGCAAGAGCTGGAATCATTCTCTTTCGTATCCTCCCAGGCAAGCTACCGAACATCGTGTTCAGTGACGAAAAGAAATTTAATGTCGAACAATAATTTAGAGTACAAAATGATAGATTTTGGTTTGGAACTGGGAGATTGATACCGGGATAGTCATTTGAAGACAAATAGAAGCGTCAGTGATGGTTTGGGCCGGAATCACTGAAATCGAAACAAGTCCATTGGTTTTCGTGGAATCACGAGTCGTTGTTGCCTTGAGCTAAAATTTATTTTAAAAATCCCACTGGTTTTTTCACTAGGAATTGGCACCCTCACAAAGAGATTAGAAAACACACGAGTGCCAGGCATCTAACGTTCCTCCACTTCACTTAGAAAAATGAAGTTCTTCATCGCCAAACCTAAATCCTTGCAATTACGTCATCTCATCCATACTGGAGTGTAAAGTTTCAACGACACGTCACCAAAATTTGGAGGCACTCAAGTCAAAACTCAAAAATGGGACAAAATCCCTCAAAAAGTCATCGTGACTCGTGCAGGTCATTCTCTATACGTCCTTAGATTGACATCGACGCAGACAACGCACATTCACTAAAATGCGTAAATTTGAAACTATCGCACGTTTAACCATTTTCTTTTTGTTTCATTTGCATACATTTTTTTTGTTTATTAAAAATGGGTCCTAAAAGATGCAATGTTAGGTATTGAACTGTAGTGAATATGGCTGTAGTATTATATACTCTTACCATATTCCAGCTATGACAGGTTTAAATCTAAATATCGGTGAAGCATTACGGGACCAATACCACGCTTTCCTCCACAGAGATATGCAGTTCAGCTATATTCAGGGTCGCAGACTTCCCACATAGACACGGATGCTTGAAAGAAGTTTGCTATTTTACATTAAAGTTGTAGAATCTCTTGTTTATTTCATCGCTACACGATTGGACAAACCCACCGTAGAGAATCGGGACGTCATATTTGTGTAAGACACTGCATGTCGTAATCCACAATACCATGCACCTGCAATCATCGGGACGTCATATTTGTGTAAGACACTGCATGTCGTAATCCACAATACCATGCACCTGCAATCATCGGGACGTCATATTTGTGTAAGACACTGCATGTCGTAATCCACAATACCATGCACCTGCAATCAGTATTGCATTACAGCCTGTGCTGAACCCACAAATCCCACACCTGGAACCAGTGAATTTAAAAGCAACATCATAACCCCATAAGGGCGAAGAAACTTGATACGGTAGCGACTTGTTTTCTCATTTTTTACCTATATTTCCTGTAAAGAACTACAAGTACTTTACATCCTATGCGAGAATTGATGTGATAACGAAAGCTCATGTTCATGAACTGCAGACTTCCAATTAACTGAAGGAGTGGGTCAAATTTTCTAACAATTACTGATACTCGTCAAGAAAATTACGAAGAAAATTACTACTTAAATAATTAGGGAAAGAAGAAAGTAAACCTGTAGAAGTTGGTCTTGCAAATTTGAAAGTGATTGCAAATGTATGGAAACAAAAATGTGTAAAAAAATATTTAACAGATGAGGATAGTGATGTGATTGGAAAATTGAAGATAATGGTATAATGATTGGAAAGATGAAGATAGTGATACAATGATTAAGAGTAACAATGGGAATTTTTCTTACAATATTCTGATTTCTGGTGATCGACAAGCTTATAATTATGCTTTGCAGTGATTAATAACCTTGTAACTATCTTTTGCAATTACTGACAACCTTGTAATTATGTTTTGCAATTACTGACAACCTTGTAATTGTTTTGCAATTACTGACAACCTTGTAATTATGTTTTGCAATTACTGACAACCTTGTAATTATGTTTTGCAATTACTGACAACCTTGTAATTATGTTTTGCAATTACTGACAACCTTGTAATTATGTTTTGCAATTATTAATAACCTTGTAATTATGTTTTGCAATTATTAATAACCTTTTGATTATGCTTTGGGGTGATTAATAACGCAATTGTCTTACCTTGGCCTTATTGTTTTGTGATGATTAGTAACTTTTTATTTACAGTGCATTTTGTGATAATTATTTTCAAACTTGTATGTTGCTATAATAATCGTATTATTATGTGTTGGATAACACAATAATTATTTAGTTCATTAGGAAGTTTATGCGCGTCCACGTCGCGCACATTAAAGTAAGTGCGAGTTGGACGAGAATGAAACAAAAAGTTTTGACCAAAACCATTGTTACGATAACATACAGTTGTTCTATGGTGATTTTATTCTTCTTTCATTTTTTTACATTTAAACCTTTCTGTTCTTTTGGAAACGAATTTTCGAGTCCTCAAAATCTACGACTGACTTGGTGGGAATGTACATTAGCTTCAAAGTTTCAAGATTGCAATAATTTTGTTATGAAAAGATCACTCAGTTTAAGGCGTAAAATTTTAGTGTGTAGCATCGTTCGGAGTCCTTATAACGCTTGAGCGACTGCTCTATAGAAAACTATTGAGCAGCAATAATACGGATTTTAATAATAGAAAACCTAATTAATTATAATGTCATAAACTATTGTAAAGCATACTTAGGTTATTAAACAAAATAATCATAGGGTTATTAAACATTGCAAAACAATTATGAAGTTATTGTCACGATGCCATGGAAGATGAGTTGTCCAGAATGAAGGCTATGACACAACACAAGCGCTAAAACCAAGCCTACCTTCTTGCCCGTCTCTGACTGCTGACAACGATTCCCAGAATTTACCTGCAAAGGAAAAAATTACACTTAGCTCATTTTTACTGCATATTTTTCTTACTCGTTTCGGCAGACATGAGTAAACAAACACGAGGTTTGGGCTTTCATGTACAAGCAACTTGAAATAAAATATCTACGACAACTAAGATGAGCTATACAGATGAAAAATCCTAAGCATATGCTCTCTCTAGTCGGAAACAGTTGGTGCACAGTCGGAAAATAATGCTTTATCATTGTTCCTCGGACTTCTTAAAAGTATATTGCATAACTTCAAAAGTTTAATGTATGACTTGAATTTTTAAACTTTTTTCTTCAGTACCAGCTGTTTCCGACCGTGAAAATTTGCATGCACCAACTGTTTCCGATTAGAGGGAGTATGAGTTTCGTTATCTTAAATTCAAGCATCTACGCTCAAAAACGTACAAGTGATCAGATACTTTTATAAAAAATTATCGACATCACATCCCGCTGACTCTCTCGCAGCACTCAGTGACGCACTACACGTCAATGATGCAGACAAATTCATATTTCAAGAACACAATATCACGAGAATTTATTAAGCTTGCACCAGAAACGTCATCATTGCTCTGGTATTATCTGGAGTCAGGAAATGCTTTATTACAGGAAATGCTCCTAAGCGTCCACTGAGTTAATTTCTTTGTGCAAACAAACGTCACTGGCACTGAATAGTGCTGCGCTATGACGCTCATACAAAATGGAACAATAAAAAACGACCACGACTAGAGTAGCTGCACACAAAAGGATTCTGGTTACCGTAATGGATCTATGATGCAAATGAAGATCCTTTAGACCCCGTATAAATTTTTCCCGATACATCAAGCGGAATGTAAGAAATGAGCTGCTTGCATGGAGTTTTATTAACAAGCATGTTTAGGTCGCAGTGTTTAAAAACAGACTGAACACAGTCCAAGCCTGTATTGATGCTAAGGGTTTCACTCTCAACATTCTTTATAACTTTCATACCTATTTACCTCCTGTACTCTACAATGAAACATGTGTTAATAAGATGTAAGTGGACACTGACTTTTCGGACACCCTGTTCCAATGAGTTATGCACTGAAACTATATCCAAGAATAAAATTAAGCATAAATATGAAGAATGTATTATATTATAAATTACATTTCAAGCATCATGCTATATTAAACATATATTTACAAATCAGTAGTGAATATGTTTCCTTTACATTTTTTACGGAATACTAGTGATATATAATAATCAATTTACAATTATTATAAATAACTAAACCATTCGGCAGAAATACAATTAAACCATATGTGTAAAACGCAACAGCAAAAATTGTTCTAAATAAAATTTCATAATTATTTTCCTGTTCCGATTTTCCATGTTAGAAAACATAAAAGCAGTTAATAGATATAATCACAATTTAAATTGTGTATTGAAGCAGAAAATTAAAATTCTTAGTTCTCTACGTTAAGTCAAAATGTTTGTTCTATATGTGGCGCATAACAAATGTCAACTTTAAGATTCCCACATAATTCTGAGGTTGTAAGAGAGAGCAAAAATTAAGGTATTTCAATGAAGTAATAATTCGTTTGGCTGGAAAACTCCAAGTCGAGAAATAGAGCAGCGAGTTATGCTGTTTGGATGAGCGATTGCGTGTGAAGAGTACAGCCGTTACATAATCACTGCATAGGTAATCATCGATGCCGCCTTCGACCCATCACCGTGCACACAGACACGCACACAGGGCAGATAGTGTGGCACTGTGATAGTATCTACACGCGTATACAGACTCCAACAAGGTTCACGTGAACTTGGTGTCAATGAAAGGAATAACAAATTTTATTTAAATTCCTGCTCAAAATTGTAATACAATCAGTAAAATTTGAATTGAGTGCGCAAAATAAAGTGAGACGATGTACCTCGAATCTACGCACTATTTCGAAGAGTGCTCAGGGGTGTCGAGTCACAACGTGACCTTGGTATAGTGTGGACTTTGGTTGTACGCATGTCATTTTCTAGTCCACTTAAAGTTTCGAACGTAGATGAACCTATGCAGTAGCTAACTCGGATGTGGATAATATTTTGGAGTGGTAAATATATTCCGAAGAGATGACAACGAAGACGCAAGTAGAGAACACTACAAATTCTTGAGATGAACGAGTCACGCATAGCATAACCTTGCTGCGAGCGCAGATGTTCAATGATTACATTACGTTAATTAGTGTACAGTAATGAGTTGGTCACAACTGCATCTACAACACTCGTTCTGTATTCACGAGAGCAATAAAAAAACAGGATTTTTGTCATAGCGCACAACTATTTTAAGCATCACTGCCACTCTTGAACAAACAAGGCTGACTGCATTAAAACGGTTTTTGGAATCAAATTATGGCTCATCAAGCCAATCAAAACAACGCAGGGTTCAGGCAGCATACGAAATTTTGTAATACTGCAGGGTGTACATAAAAAACGCATTCAGCCGTATCCATGATACAGATATACTCATTTTTTTGTCTACACAATCCATATGTTGTCTCGCCCTAAATAAATATTACATTACCTAAATAAATATTACACTGAATATTATCAGCTACACTAACGGCAACCATGCGTGTCATTACAAGATATGATCGTTGTTTAAGAAGAGCAACTGAGCTGTCAAGGTGAAACAAGGCACCCAAAATACTGTAGTAATAAATCCATTAAATTCCCGTTATAAACATTCAAATAACTGGACATATTATGACATATTTACTCCGATCACAGGTTTCTTTTAAATTCTTCAGTTATCTTTAACGAGCGCTCAAATCAAAGTAAGAAAAGTTGCACATTTCGTTAACTTATTCATCAATAAGATTATATAATTGAGAGCAATCTCATAGAACAAGTTTCCTAGGCAGTTACAAATTCACAACCCAATATTCTAACAAACATTCGACCAATTTAGCGGCAGCACAAAAGAACCAAAATTGTACCCGCAGTGAAAGCCACTTCCCGTTAAACAGAACTGCCTTCCCAAAGGGTCCTTGTGATAGGCCTAAATTGTTATTTACGTAGGCACAACAAGTAGCCAACAAGTCCGTGTAGTCTCCCAACAGCCTCACTCAAAACATGGGTCATTTAACGACAGAGAAATGCACTTTTGAAGCACGTGAAACTCAGAAGTAGGAAATGCTTCATGAATCTTACTGCTAAGTACGAAAATGCACGAATCCTTTCTATTTCTTGCGTTAAAATGTTTAGCAGCACACAGAAACGGTCCAAATTAATGTGAAAATTAATTTCGTCAGTGAAACCGAAGAAAAAGAATTTTCTCTATATATTTTAACAACGATGGTTCGCTACTAATCGTGAAAGTCCGTCATAGAAAACTCATGTCAATGCAACAGACTTATGTAAAATGATCAATGAATATACATAAAGAAAACGATTGAAGACTTCGATCAAAAATGGTTTATTTACTACCAAGCGATAGTAAAAGAACAGTAAAACTCTTAGATTTTTCGAGCTGATGTGCAATTGATCATTAATCAACATCAGGGAATTTCAATGAGAACGAGTAATTAATTATTCATGTATACCTCATGAAATAACAGGATGAATTCAATGGTACAATTTGTGAACGTGATAAAAAAGTAAGCGATCTCGTAGGATTTTTCTCATCAAACAATAACTATGGAGATGGTCGTAACGCTGAATAATATTGGCCAGAAATTTCTAGAATGGAAAGAACCAAATTGTACGCAAACCATCAACTGGATCACAAGCTACGCTTTACTACAATTGACAATGAAAATTCTTTCTTTAGAATGGTGCACCAGGTCAAGCAATTATGTTCATTGGCGACTTTTGACGTCTGAACTTTCAGACTGAAATATAGCGTCAATTCCCAGTAAAAACAAGCAGTATAGAGCAACAACACTGAGCTCTGAAAAGAAAGACCCATGGTCGTATGGCCCTAGAACGTGATGCGAGCTTTAACAATGGTCACAGCGAGAAGACAATCGGCTCTATATGCGATGTCGCTTAGCAAAGCCTCGCGCTGCGAGCGATGCATTGGCGTAATTGCTACCACCTCAAATTCGTGAAACAAGAGTTCTAAGGCCGCGTTGCTGGACCCTTCAAAATCTTGGCGTCTGACATCACGTCGTTGTCAACCAACGCGATGTGGAACAGTGTTACATGGTCGCTAATCTATCTACATATATAATAGGCAGTGTATCTCCATCTCTGTCCCATTGTATGGTCCGTCCCATTACTTCCTATCTATCACCGAAGAAAAATTATTTAACTGAAATCAGAACAGGTATAAATGTATTATAAGCAATGAATTGTGGATACTAAAGCCGCCGAATTACTGTAAAATACGCCATTTTCCTCCCGTTATTAGTTTTCTTCTCCTACACGGCCATGCTACCGCTGAATAAGATACGGAATGGAAGTTCTGTACATGTTCATGAAAAATAATCAGGTTCTGATAGTACCACAGGTAAAACTGAGAAATGTTTTATAGATCCTTAATTTTTTTAAACCGTGGAATTTCCACGGGTACTATCTAGGCCATGTTATCGGTAGATAAGATGAAGAATGAAAATTTTGTACATAATCATAGAAAATAGTCTATTACAACACAATAATTCATCGTAAGTCTTTAATACATTATTCTTTAAAATAATTTGAAATAAATCAAATCTAAACCGTAGAATTTTCACGGGAACTGTCTAGTAAAATTAATAAAGAGCATCCATTAAATAGTACATTTTGATCAGATTAGACGGCAAAAAAGTACGCTGTCAGTTTATGCTTGAGCTCTTTAAGAAAAGATACAGTAACTTGAAAGCATCCATCTTTGCAGCTCCTTCAAGCTCCGTAAGCCTTAATTAGTATGCGAATCGTCACTTGCAATTTTGTATCCAAGGCGTCTTTTTTTTTGGTCCTTCGATCTATAAATTTACCTTTTATTGGGATGCTGTACAAGCTATACAATTTATTAATGAATTCTAATACTTAAAATTCAAGCCTAGCTGACCTTGAGAAACAGTAATAGGTAAATAAACATGAACTTTACTTTTGTAGTTGAAGTGCTCCCAACAAAGTAAATACCCTTGCATAGTTCAGAAATATCCTCAAAATAAATTATCACATATATTGAAGCTTGCCATTTTTTCCATTCGCCCAAGCCGTGAAAATTCTACTGAAGTCCATGTTGGTTATTAATAAACTTTCGTTCAATTGAAACGAATAAAACAGTTTTCTAATCTCACAGTCAAAATTTTATTTGTGTGAAAACATACGAAAAAGGAGCTTAATTGAATAAATGAGGTTATCATGCCCTACGAGTTTTTTGTTTAGTGACAAGTAGGACGTGTATAAATATTGATGAAGAGTCACGAAGAAGTTGCATTGTGTAAGGGCGGAGTTTTAGTAGATGGTTAAAAGCTTGAATCACTAAAACAAAACAAAAAAAAATCGCACCCTGTCTTCGAGGGAGAAGGGAATGGATTTGGATTTACAAACAGGTCGACTCCATTACTCTTATATCAGAAAAGATTTTCATACTAATAATTAGATCCTAAAAGAATCTCTCCGAAGGAAGATACCAAAGCTTAAGTTAAGAACTATTCATTTTGAGAACAGTGAAATTGATTGAGCTCAAGTTTTACTTGAACATAAAACGATAATGCACGACTTTCGCACTAAGAAAAATTTCGAGGTAAATATCCACCCAAAGAAGCAATACCTGTCAGCAAGTATCTTTTACACGCCAAAAACATTTTTATTTCTAGAAACATCATACATGGAGAAGACTCCATAATGCAAATACCTACAAGGGCCTCAAACATAGGTACTTACGGGAACAAAGCTGCTCTTGCCGATCACGTTCACTTTCTGAGATCTTGAAGAATCTGTGGATATTTTAAACACTTTGCTTTTGCTATACCTCTTGTAGCAGGATGCATCTAAACAAGGCCTGCTATTGGACTTACATGAGCCGGTGCTCACACAGAAAGTTCTGATTGGGGCACTCGTCATTTCTCTATCGTCAAAATCTTCATCAAATTCCTCATCATCCCAGTCACTTTTTTCATCATTTTTGGGATCATTCAACATAGGCACGGAATCCTCCTTCGCACCAAGATCTTTTCTGATGAATATAGGGTGCGGTCTTTGTGAACTCAAACTAGGAGGTTTGCTCTCGATGGTTTTCACAGGTGTTGTGGATGTGGACGTAATTGTAGGGGAACCGATAGAGTTTTTAGAAGTTTTCAACTGAATGGTGTAGTGAGGCTGAGTATCATTGATGATCGAGTTTGTGCTCCTCTGGAACGATGAATTTGTGAAGTTCAAGGACGTCTTTAAGTTATTAGGAGACGTAACTACAATAGGAGTACTCAAAGGTTTTATGCAACAACCAGAGGCGGGAGCTGAGCTGACAATAGCACGCGGAAACTGAGAGTCTGCTTTTGGTGGGATGTTGCCCACTGTAATGGTTGCTGCAGACCCAGTAGATGATGACCACAAAGATGAAGGTGCGGATGAGGTCTTAGCGGTAGAGTTAACTGACTTCACTTGATTGATTTCAACTGAAGGCACCATGGACGAACTGGCCGAGCTTTTCACTTTACAGTGTTCGATATTAGTAATGCTTGTTACCACATTACTGTTAGGAAAATTCTGAATTTGAGACAGAGTCCGCGGTTGAGCGTTAGTACGATACTTGACGACATTTTTGGAAGCACCACCAGGATTTAATTTGGACACACCGTTGAATTTGATGAGGTCGCTAATCTCCGAGATGACCTGGATCATTTGCTCAGAACTGGGCGAGTTGCCCTTTTGCAGCTGAGATTTGTTCAACCTAATTTTTTTCATAGTGTGCCCACCAGCGGCGCTAAAACGCTCTCCTCGTCGAACTTTGATGATGAATGACTGCATGTCTCAATTCTTCACGAATGTCTGATAAGCACGAAGATTAGGAGCAATTCACTGCTGATGAAACCGAGATAAAGCGTGGCCAGGTGTCATAAGCAGTTTAAGGCCTTCCACGTTCTTTCCTGTGACATGTTTTGAGGCACCGAGTACACCATAAAAATTCTTCTCCAAAACGAGTTTTTTTCACTATATGAACTCAGTTATAAATTACACACAAAATAAATATCTGCAATAATAATAATACCACGAATGGTCTACCAGAATGCATAAGTTATTAGTAAATAAGCAAGGCAGCGCAAATTTCATCTGAAGGGGAACAAAAGAAATTGGAAATTTTAACACAAAACATAAAAATAAGAACATACACACAGTAAAAATGGTAGACACGGGAAATACACTAAAGAATGTTAATATGAATTATTTTATTAACACTAATCCGGTGGATAGTATACATGTCAAAACATCATATGAAAAAATGAAAGTTTTCACTTTTTTTCTACACACTGATCGAGGCATCTGACTAGAAGCTCTTTCAGCACCATGGCATTCAATGAAATTAAAAACTATTTACCACTAAAAATAAATTTCGCTCCAAAAGAACCGGTTGAGCTAAGCCGGAGAGAATTTAATAGTTTCGGCGAGTCGATGACCGAAATGATCATCAGTTTCGACACGATCTTCTCAGGGGACCACAGAATATTGAGACCGTCCACAAAACGAGAACCTTCGTTTCTAGACCCTGTATCCTGCATCCCAACTAAGTAAAGCGAAAGGCCGTTCCATTCGCTCTAATTGGAAAAGAATCGTTACAATTCGTACACTTAAATTAGAGCGAGTAGATGCTTTCTTCACATAAATCGAAACCTTTTGTATTGTCTTTAACCTCCCCATCACCCTACGAGTAATATTTATATCTGCAAAGATATCATTATGGGACTCAATGTGGTTAAATTAAATACACTTGAAACGAGGAAATATTTCATACAAAATTTGAAAATAAAATATTCTCACTCTAATAGGTCAATGTTTTGCTTTTGGTATTTCAGTACAAGAGCTTCGCTCACTCGCCAAAAAATATCCCAGCCAAGTAATTGGTCTAGAGTCAATTAGAGGACGAAAAGCGAGGTGAAATTGTGGAGACATTTCATTTGGTGAAACCCAATCCGTCCTGAATAACAAACAACCAAGTCAGTATGGCTGACCGTCTCCAAAGAGTAAATTTCAAGACGAGTTGTTTTCATAAATCTAGGTCAGAAGTCATGGAAGACGTATTGCAACATATAGTTAAGGTCCAATAAATCAATTTCCTCGTTATGTGCGAGAACGGTGGACGTGAGAGAGTGTGGCAGAGCACTGTGAAGGATTGAGTTCAGTGTGTACATTTTCTCGAAACAGTGGTGAGCAGATTATCCATTTTCGTAATTTCAGTTCAAGTCTCGGAATTCGTTTTACTTTTTTTCTCAAGATGTAAAAGTTATGATTAAAAACCCAATGTAAAATGTGTTTTGTATGCTCTAGTAAAATAACTGTTCATTTGCTTGGGCTACTTTAATTCGTCATAAATGACTCGCTAATTCTCAGTACATCTCTCAAAATAAAAACAGACGTAGAAGAACCTTTACACATACATTAGAAGGGAAAATTGATGAGACGTTCATAGCTTGCAAGAGAAATTTCTAAGCTCTCTCATTCCCGAAACCTAAATCTTGATTACAAAAGAACGTGGACTCGGCGTGTCGCACGACCTTGGCATTATTGCAGAGAATTTTTTTGTAGCTATGCAGTTTGGTACCCTAATTCGAACCTTTCAACCACCAGTATACATGCTAGCTTGACCAATAAAATTAGTGTTTTAATTTTTCAACTGAGTAGTTAATAACATCAGTACTCCGAGAGACAAGTACCCAGAGTCAGATTCCATGCTCCCAAGCTTGACAACGCACAGTCACAAAATAACACAAGAATATCGTCATCATAAAAAATCAACTGCAATGCATATTTGTTTGTACTAACGTAAATTTTTTGCTCAAAATAATTACTACTTTAATCTACAGGCTAAAACGATGGATTCTTGTATCAAGTTTCTTCAATGAACATACTTTTTATAATTCATACAACGCTCATTTCTCTTCGAAATTTCATGCACACGTCTACAGCCAGAATTTCGAAAGTAACTCTGGCACATCGTTGCACTTAATTATTCATATTCACAGACGGAGATTTTGTGATGCCTTAGGGAAAAATGTAAAAAAGTCGACGCAAAGGAACATAGAAAATTATTTTTCAATGTACGAGCACCAGTAACAGAAAAATAAATCAAGTCAAGGCATAATTGAAAGGGAGTGCAAAGTTGACTTTATCCAGGTCTGATTTCACGAGAGTAATTATTAGCAAATTAAGTAATTGTTTTCATAGATTCCTTACAACTTGACAAAATAATACGTAGTCAATAATAGAGGCAAACAGGTCGAGTTAGCAGGAACTTCTGCCCTGGAAGTGACATTTATTTTAAGTGCATTTTAAAGCCCACACGAGATGCTGATATCGTTTTTTGTAAGGCACCACAAAGGAAAATACCGCTCGCATAAAGAAAAAATACACCAGCATAGAAAATCTACATGAATTCTAGACTCCCATTGAACTTTTGCTCCCGCAAGAGAAATCAGGAGTTTTATTTTGAGCAGTCTCGCCAAACATTTCGACACTTCTAAAACAAGGAAAATACAAAGAGAACATTAGATTCCGAGTAGTTTTACCCTCTTTAAGAAGGATCCAAGACCGTTGCAAGGTTGTCTTAGAAGCATCTCATTGATTCTGAATGTCTGACCGTCACTCCATGGCCTTAACCTCCACTCCAATGAGACTTGTAACATTTTTTAAATCCAAGTCCAATGTTCAAGCGAAAACAGTAATGACTGCGTATTCCATATCCCAATCATCTCGCTGTGAAAAAAATAAGCGCCCGGAAATAAGAGCGGAATCATCAAGAAGCATCTCGTAAATGTTGTGAGACTTTTCGAATGTTGATGTCAACACGAGACGAAAAACAACGTTATGACTGAGCCCCTGTTGGCTGACGTGACGCACGCACAGCACTCCCTTTCTTACCGTTTGCTCTCTAGTAGTTATGTGAGGAGAAAATGAAACTGGAAGTGGTGTATGAATTTCAAGTACAGTAAGCAAACTCGTAGTTAATGGAACATCTTTCGTAAATTTACTTTTAGCTGCATACTCGTCATCTGCATGGTAATACGTATATTCTCAAAGAGGAGCGATTACTAGTCAGGAAAAAGATAACGCACAAAAACACCATTACGTTTCGTGTCTATTTTTATGGTCAGTACTTGAAAGATTGATAGTATTCCTTGTAACATCTTATGCAAAAGATTATCTAAGAAAGACCCTAATTTAAACATGAACTACATAATTTCAAATGTTCCTCTTTCAAATAAACACGCGGTAAAAATGAATATAGATGATTGGAAAACCTACGAAAGTACAGACATCAGTAAATCTTCTTACCGCACGTGTTCACGTATACATACATTCACTGCTCAGCTTTCAAGTCACAAGTGTTCATAATACAAACTTCAACATTCCATTACATCAAAATTAAGCCGATCATAACGACAGGCCAGCGCGCTCACGAGACGTGCCACGTGGAAACACCTGAACAAACACCCCAGGCAGCGCGAACTTTTGATAAAACAAAACAATTATTCAAATGAAGTTGAAACATGCAACTAATGGAGGACGAACTTTCGATATAACATAGCAACTATTTTCGTCAAAACAACATTGAACAGACCTATTCAGGCTAGGTTAAGACAAGCGACGGATAGTACAGAGTCAATACGCTAAGAAAAGACTGGAGTAATGGTGAAGTATGTAGCAGAGAAAATAAAGGAACAGCCGAAGACTTGAACGAAGATTTAAGGTCGAACAGGTGTACTATTGTAAGACGTCAATCAAGCGAGGGGTCTGAACTCCTCTTCTATCTGAACCTTTTCAGCCCAATAGAAATGAAAGAAGTTCTGATTGAATGAGTAAGCCTTTTTGTTTCAATGAGAAACAAGAAAAAAAACATTGTCGTAAGTATATCACTCTTTTATCAACTGTCATTCAAAAGAGGTGGTTTTAAGAATGCTTCTACTCGTATGTTGATAATCGATGTGAGGTTAAATACATGCAAACATGGAAGTCCAAATTTTTTTTCTGAATGAGAAACAAATCAAGTAGACGAATTTAATCAAAAATGAACATAAAACAGTCAAAGCTGTGCATTTTTTTCAAAATTTTCTGTTTGAAAAACAAAAAATATCAAATTCTCAGTTCAGAAATCATGAATACATCAACTGTAAGTTGCCATAGCACAGTGATGAATCAAGCGTTCATACGTATTGAAACTGACGCAATAACGAGAATTGAAATCATAAAATTTACAGAAAAATAATAATACAGAGCTTAGCAACCAAATCCTTGTGGAAGAAAATCAGAAGCCCGACGCAAGACTTCTTACCCTCGTAAGCATTTAAAAATGATAATTTGAATTAGAAAATTAATAACACAGAATACAAGATGTTTTCTATTTTACTATACGATTAAAAAAACGAATAGGATCAAAATTAAATTACATCCACACACAAAATGACATTCATGGAGCTGTTAAGCTACACTTTTGAGCAACCTAGAGATGTGAACTCTGACACTACACCTAAATATGTACAGACGTAGGAGAACTACTCACGGATGTCGGAATTTATAGAATCTAAACGCCAATTAACTCATTTTTACTCATCATTGGGCCAAGCGACAAATTAAAAGTCGCATAAAAACAGATGGACATCTCTAAAATTCAACATTAGAATCTGGAAAAAACACCTTTAAATTCATGTCTTCAGTTACTTCAAAAGATTTTTCTGTCTACATCAGTTTAAGGAATTTACAGAATGTACGATAAATTACGCATTTATGTGAACACATGAAACACGCGCGCTTGATGACGAAAAACGTTGCAGAAAACGTTAAGACTATCTAAACGAGGCACACGACATCCAACCTCACTAAATGAGTCCCAGTGCTCAACTGCACGGGGTCACATCTCATCACTAACGTATCTGAGACTGGCTCCAAAGCCTCTAAACAGATCTGATAACCTACCTTCCATTGTTTAACATCAGCTACGCTGTATGTCTGTCGACAAGGGACACAACATCAGAAACTGGTTTCGATAGGCTACCAGTGATAGAAAGGAATCAAAATTAAATACCAAACAATTAACACTAGATGGCGTGATGATCCTCTGTAGGCGGAGCAACTTGTTAGGCTCAGACGACCTTTGTAAATAGTAGTGGTCCAGTAGGTGCTATGAGGCCCGCTGTTAAAGAGGGCAAACTCACACTGACCTCTTGTTGAGCAGTGAGACCAGTACAGTGTCTTAGGTAACGTCGGCACCGAAGATAGAACACGTACACTGCAGTGACAAGGACTTTGAAAAAGTGGAAGGGCAGTCGGATGATTTGAGCCCGTGAAAACTGTTTATAATTTTGTTTCGTCGTTATTACATTACACAAGTACATAGTAAAAGCGTATTGGGAGGCAAGCTGTAGCACTTACTCGTAGAACCAGAAATGTCCAGTAATGGACGAAGTCAGAGAAGATGAACAACTGTATTTCGTGACCATGCGAAATAGAAGTCAAATTAATGAGATGAATTTTGAATGTACGTTACTTTAGCTACAAAGTGTCAATATGAAACAAACAAAAATGAAATAAGTATTTTTTGATTTTAAGAAGTTATAGCGCAGTACATTTAACGTTTTCGACCAAAATTGGTTTGAAATATCCCGAAATGTTAAGGTATTTTGAGCACCATTGAGTTAAAAGTTTTTTTAAAAAATCAAATACATGCAACACAAAATGTGAAGCAGAAACGTAGAAAACGCAATGAAACTAACACATTGTCCCATATCAACATATAAGTTCGATTACACAAGTTAAAACATTATTGCGTTGGAAACACAAAATACCTGTAAGTAGTTTTTATAAAAATATTAAAGATTGAATCTTCGAAATGAAAAGATGACCCAGTGCTTCCAGACGAAAAACTCAACTGTGAACATCCAGCAAAACGACCTCAGCATAAGGGTGTCTCAAAAAAATGTACTCACACTTCGAAAGACGAGAGATCCTTTATTTATGAACATACAGTGAAATAGAATAGCTTCAAATACAGAAGACAAATGTGATTAAAAAATCATGTTCGGAAATGTTCGAATTGATGACCATTATTGTCCAGACAACGCTGATAACGCACACCAAGGGAGGGTGAGTACATTTTTTTTGAGACACCCTGTATATATTAGAAAGACATCCAAAATAATGCCCCTCAGATACTGGAGAAAACGATAAAAGAGGATACAGGTAACAAGCCACGATCTCGTTTTCAGTATTCAAAATCATTACAACCTGTGACCAGGATACAGGTAACAGGAACCAGTAAAGAACTTGTCACGCGTGTAGCCAACATCAGTCTCAAGTATGGACAGACACATAAAACACTGCCGTTCAACAGTAGTTTGATAAGCTGAAACGAGCTCTCGTTTCTCTCAGAGTTTGTCTCTAAAAGCTTTAACTCGGCAATAAAAACAGGCTGTTCAAACTTGTGTAAAATTTAAAGGGGAATTTCAAGTTAAATTTGTACGCCGTTCCATGAACAGCGTTTTTTGAGCCAAGTTCGCGATTAAAGTCTCCTAGGATGAACATAACTATTAGTGGAACAGGCAGCCCACTTCTTCAGGATTATATTACAAAAAAATACGAATAGTATAAGCTCCAGCCCGAAAAAATGGATTATTTCAACGTCAAGTAATAATCAAAGCGAATAAAATCAATGAAACTTGGCTAACAGCTAACCATGTCAACTAACATAACTGACAAAGGATAATACATCATAACATCATAAATGGTATAACGAGTGAATTAAAATTCTAATGTTTATTTACGGTAATCAATACCCTAAAACTTTCCTAAGAGAGAAAATCACTGCAACTATTACATGTCAAGAGCAGAAGACAAAAAAGAAAAATATAAATAATTACTGAAGAAAGTAAGTATACTTATTAGCTGAGACCTAGAATGCTATTGCTACTGCGTGCCCATCAAACGTAGAAATCATTAAGTGGCGTGGGCAAAAAGTGTAAATGCACCCGCATGTATGTACGGGGGTCGTGGGAAAACACCGCCATGAAACCGGAAGGAAAATGCGGGCACGCTAAATCCAGCTTTCCTAGAGATTTCGAAATTGTCCTCGTTTATTGAGGCATCAGCGATATTTGACGACGCGTACAACACTACAAACACTATATTTTCGTGTCGAAATGCCACTTAATTTAAACCGCCTCTTGGTAACATTTTTAACATATCCCGCATTCAGCAGGACGATTAACCTTGCAAGCTTGCCTGAACTTTCACAAGACTGAATTTTCGTCTTTTTTGCAGAGTTTCACAATGTATTTTCATTCAAGCCAGTTTCATCAAAATACCTGCCTAACCAAGTTCACCATGAATCCCCAGAATTATTAACTATCATGTCATACCCAATGATACGTAGCGAACTAACCCTCAGGAATAGATCAATTCAATAGTGTTTAACTTATCAGAATCAAGTTTGGCACAATGCCACACAAGTTTCTAGGTTTTAAGCTCGGAGAATTCTTTTTTAACGTAAAATGAAACTGTTCAGTAGTCTACCAGCGTTGAACACACATCTGTCCTATTATCACGGCGGTATAAAATTTGATGATGTAACCAGGGAGCACTTTCTTACACAACTTCATCCTCACACTTAATGAAGGCAGCACACAGACATCGTTAAATTTAAAACAGCAGTCGATGGTCGACATCCAGCGCTCATCGGACGCAAGTAAAACGAGGCCACGTCCAATAATAATGAAAACACGTTCTTGCGTAAAATTCATGACCACTCAACCTGATACACGAGGACACGGACTCAAGGAGCGCGTTAAAGAAAACACCGAAGAAAATCAATTACGAATACGAAACTACGAAATGATCGATAGATTACTGTTTAAGAAACTTCGCTACAACTGTAACAAAAACCTTGCATTCAATTTGAATAAGTAATCAGAATCTGTTAAGTGTCAATGGACTGTGAAGGGGAGATATCTTAGACCTTTATCACATTTCTGTAACGTCAGTAATCAGCACTAGAGTTCCTCGCCAACATCTCCATGCAGTTATTTGTGACAAGTTTTACTATTTCGACCGCACACGTTCGAGACAAAACTCCTCACGACTAATTGCTGTGATACTAGACCACAATCCCAATAATTTTCTGACGTAACTTTGATTTCAGGTCCAGTTTAGTTTCTTTATTCTTTGTTAGCATTTGACTGAGTAAATCAATTCAGTCAAGAAAACTAAAGCAGCGAATTCTTTCTCATTTTCACTTCTACAACTCCAACGCTATACATTTACCACCACGTCTAGTTTTTCTAGATACACAGGAAAATAAAAAGCTAAAGAACTAAAATGTCAAACTTCAGCAAAAAAAGGAATGAGCGCCAACAGTAAAATGTTCAGCAACAGGTCCTCATTCTTAATGGATTGACGTGTCTATACGTACACTAGATGCACTAAACCAAGGTAAGAACACCATTCTACGCAACAAGTCAGTAATTTCCCGGGAAAATAACGCAAGACACTAGATGAAACTGATGAAATGAAGCTCGTTTAGCAGGCATACGCAGTTACCGAACAGTTGCACGCACAGTTCTGTGCGTCCAGCACCAAGAGATAGGAAAACTGCCTCGATATCACTGTGACTCACAGGAAATACAAGTGAATTAGGTAATAAAATTTGTACAAACCTAATAATGGTCAGTAAACAAATGAATGAAATTCCATAAGAAGCATCATGATTACCGCAGCAAGGGTATTCAGTTGCATATGGCTTCTTTCAATATTTGAGTTGATAAGATATTAAAATAGATGATATTCGTACGGGAAGTGGATTGGACAATACGATAGATCCTCCTCTCCATCACAGCGAAGAATAAAAAGAACGAAACCATTGAGAAAAACATTGGCGCTCTGACTATTGAATGAACCCTGTAACAGCAGTCGACGTTTCTTACTTTTCCTCTCCGTTCAACTCTGTCCCAACACACGTGTAAACGTCTTTCATTCTGTATGAAATTGTCCCAAATCGTCCGCGATATGCATTAGGGTTGAAAATATAGAACGGGAAGATGATAAGCTTCATAGAGTGTAAATGTGCCGAGCACATGTAGGTCACAGATGATATAGCTGGCTACTCTTCTAACGCTTCAGTTCTTTCAAAGTAAGCCGTGATGATAGGAGAACTCTGTAACTTTGTTTAGGTTATAATGCCTCAAAGAAAATCTACCGAAAAAAATTAATTTCTATTTGGGAGGATAATCCTCACACAAAGATATTCCCGCTCACTTAATACTATTAGTGAATTTTTAAGAAAAAGATCTCAGTATACAAAATAGTCGTTTCTTTCACCAGGGCACTGTCATATCCTTCAGAAAACGTGACCCAACTTGAGAAACTGAGCTATAAAAAAGAAGGAAAGAAGGGTTTATTCCAATGGCGTCAATAGATAAACATTCAAGACTGGGTTTTAAAATGCTTTATCGTTACGAGCCTTAAATGGGAGAAATACTTTGGTTGATAATACCACAAATAGTTTATGTTCAAAAAAATGTATAAATATTTAAAAGGCTGTAGTTTGAATAATACTTGTGAGAATAAGGTGGATAATAACGTATTCTGGATACAAAATAAAACTTTAGATTTTCCTCTTTGAAATGAGATCTGTCCCAGCCCTTTTAGCACCAATAGTATTCAAACCACAGCCTTTTAAATATGTATACATTTCTTGGGACACCCTGTACCATAAGCAAAAAGTTAGAAAAACAAAAGTTTTCCAACTCATCAGTCTAGGAATTACTGTTCGCATGAGTTAACAAGCTGAAGGACTTCGGAAAAGCTGATTAGGAGAATCCGATTTACAAATCGCGACAATTTGTTGCCCTACTTGTGTAGCACTAAACGAGAGGCAGAATGAAGTTGTTTATCATGAAGGACGTGGGAATATTATATTATAATATAATGACAGCCAGCCAGCAGACACGGCCCTTTTTTTAAAATTTATAGAACGTTCAAGTGTCAGCCAGCGACTGCTATAGATGACTAAACACACCTCCTAATTATTCCAATGATTCAGTAGTAATGAAATCCCGAAGCCGATGGTGCATCTTGATAGAAACTTAAAGAGCGGGCCTCTACAAGCTCAGAAATGAACGGCAGTGCATGAATTGCGTTTTTATGTTTTGCATCACATGAACTTTAGCTCGAGAATACAAATGCACTGCATTGCATAGATTAGCAGGAGGTCATGAGACGAACTTTGATATTAAGAACTGAGCTCCAGTATCCTTATCCCGAGGGTGGACAGCGACGGGCATGGCAGTCTCTCTACATTCTGCATGATCCGTGTCAGTAACCTACTAAATGAACACAATAATTTCAACGAAACTTCCAGGAATCAAAATCTGAAGTGCCACTAATGAACGATGAAAGTATAGGGTAAGTCTATGAGGCTCCGAAGAACTTGATTGATGAAGTCAATAAATTGATCAAGAGGTCGGCGAAAAGAAATATCAGCGATCGGTACAAAAACCATGAAAAAGAAGTCACTTCGCGTACCATTACATACTCGAACATGATAATAAAAATAGCGCAAATTGAAAGGACACACACATGCGTGGAGGCAACACATCTAAGTTAAAATAAATGATTTTATTCAATCGTAAACCGATATATGCATCACTAAATCGAAGAAAAGTTAAGAAAACAGAAAATTTCTACATTTAGCAAGAAACATAAAAATTTAAAACGCTATTATCAGGGTAGTAAGACATGAACTATTTCGTCTTGAAATAGTTACAAGTTATCATAGAGCGATACCGTATTTAGCATCCTACAATGCGAGTATACTGCACCTTAAGACCCATAGATAACTTGAATATTTATCGGAATACTCATTGAACGATTCAAATGCAGCATTTTTATCACCTACGCTCTCGATAGGAATACTCGTTGATTCAAATGTAGCATTTTTATCACCTACGCTCTCGATAGGAATACTCATTGATTCAAATACAGCATTTTTATCACCTACGCTCTCGATAGGAATACTCGATTCAAATGCAGTATTTTTATCAGCTACGCTCTCGACAGGAATACTCGTTGATTCAAAGGCAATACGAATTTTGTCGACGAAGCTCTTGAGAAGAATACAGGGAATTGTCCCTGACATTGTGCAAAGCAAATGTAGAGGACATATGGAGACTATCCATTACTGTTGTCTCTCGGACTCAGGGACTGCCCATATTAAGTGCATGCTTCAGAGGACGTTCGTCGACCTCTGCTATTTAAATCCATTATAGTGCAACATAGAGCGCGTCAATTTACCTTTTTTTAGCACTACATGCTGGATATGTTCAATATTTTACATTTGGGATGGACCACAATTAGATATCAGCGTAAGTACCCTCTTTTTTCATGATGTCGGGATCGGATATCTGCTTTTATAAAAAAATTAGGCTACGATACTGGCCAATATAGTTTTCCACTCGAGTGCCTGTGTCGAGTTTCAGTAATGGGACACAATCGAGTTTCAGTAAGGGGACACAATCGAGTTTCAGTAAGGGGACACAATCGAGTTTCAGTAAGGGGACACAATCGAGTTTCAGTAAGGGGACACAATCGAGTTTGTCACAACACACAACCGAGTTTCGGTACGGAGATTGATTTTGAGAAGGACACTTCTATTGTCTTAACCCTTTCGGTACCATGATGCAAATATCAGAAACTTTTCAACATATTTAGCATCAAATTTAAAAAAAAGATGCTTTGTGATGTTTTACGGTCACTGCATTGTCCAGATCAAACTGTAGCTTGCACTGCCCTACCAGCGTTTGCACAGACACACGTGTTGCTCTGCATCTTAAAATGTGCAAAATTAGAGCAGTACTTATATGTACCGTCAGTATCGAAAGGGTTAAGCGTCTAAAACAGTCAAAACAATCAAACTAAAGTCGATTTCACCACTGAAATACGATAATCTAAGTACCCGTACAAAAAAAAATTCTACTTGGGGAAAATCTCTAGTGCAGGAAAGTGAGGATAAGCTGCGCAGGCAGGCATGGCCTCGGAAACAGGACTGAAAGGTGCATCTGAAAAGTGGCAAAAAGTTGAAGTGCCAGTGACCTACGGTATTTGCAGGCAGCGCACAGTATCCTTTTATCCCTGTATAATATTCAGAAAGACGCAGGAGGCCTGCGTTCTGGCAGCACCCCTGCGTGTCAAGGACAGTTATCAGCGTTTCAAGACAAAGAACAGACACTCGTACAGAGACGGTCCAAACCGATCGTTTTCGGTTTAAGACACTACTTGGAAACATGATAACACGCAGTGCAGGTATAGTTTAAAACTCTTTTTAGTCAATTGTAAAGCAAAATGCGAAGTTACGAAACTGCTGCACCTAGATGAAGTGTAAAAAATTAAGTAAGCTAAAACAAAGGTAATACTTCAAATTAGTTCAACTGTGCTATACCAATGAATTGAAATTAGTGAGGCACATTCACCTAAAGTCAGTCGCGAAGCTTGGGAAACGGAAATATGGTCACAAAATAGAGCCAGAAAGGCGTAAAAATTGATGATAAAATTGTTCCGAAGATCCGTAACATGAATCAAAAAATAAAATAGGGCTTTCTCCCGATTATTACATTAGTAGCCAAGAGAATTGAAGTTTTAAATTCATTCGTCAATGGTACACTCAACAAACAGACACTGACTGGACTTGTCAAATTTAGTGGTAAATGATCCAAGGAAGCACGTTAATTGAAGAAAATGAAGTTCACAAAGTTGTTTCATTACACTAAAAATAACATCACTCTGATAGAATATCAAGTACTAAGGTACAGGGTGTCCCCAAAAATGCATACATTTTGAAAAGGCTGTAGTTTGAACACTACTGGTGCTAGGCGGCTAGGACGGATCTTATTAACCCTTTGGGTACTGATGGCATCTCTGGTAGCCGCAATCATTTTTCGCCTATTAAGATGCAGAGCAACACGTGTGTCTGTGCAAACGCTGGTAGGGCAGTGCAAGCTACAGTTTGATCATGACAATGCAGTGACCGTAAAACATCACAAAGCATCTTTTTTTAAATTTGATGTTAAATATGTTGAAAAGGTTCTGATATTTGCATCATGGTACCGAAAGGGTTAAAAAGAGCAAGATCTGAAGTTATATTTTATAATTCAAAATACGTTGTTGCATACCTTATGAATACGATTAGTATTCAAACTACAGCCTTTTAAAAACAAACATTTTTTGGGACACCTTGTACATTTCGCCTACTGTACTGTAGCAGCTCAGAAAATAACTATTACAAATTGATTTTTTCATCCCAGTACAAGTAAACGTATAATTTTTTATTTAAAAATTTCCTAAACACTTCGACGGCGCCCTTTCTATTACGGCTTTTTAATGGTCGAGTTATTTCGTAAATGTAGTGTTGCTAGATCAGCTTTGATTTGATTGATGTAGATAATGTGAACATTATCTCTCAGAAATTTTGGTGTCCATAGCGAATGTCCGACACTGATAAACATAGTAAGACATCAAATTAAATTCGCCCGTAGTCCATTTTAACAATTACTCGCATCCGAAACTCAGTCTCGTCGTCTCTATTTTTATTTCCTTATAAAACAGTGCATGACTGACATCGCGGACGCATCAACTTACAATAATGGATTTTTCAAAAAATTTCTGTCGTCACGCAAAAGCCGTGACAAAAACTCAAGTTGAGAAACACTCGTATAGAACTCCTATAGAAGGCCCGGACACTCGAAGTAACATCGCACCTCTTAGAAGAAAGTAAAAGAATATTTTCTGATGAGTACGGAAGTGCTTAAATTGCTGAACCAAAATTTAGCAACCGTCATTATGGAAAGAAATCACCACATGTTCTGTGGAGGACTTACAAATTATTAGATAATAAACGAGTAGGACCTTAAATAAACGTTTTTTTATCTTACAAAAAACTCGAAATAGTACTTTCTCTCCCGGAAATTGAAGACAAAACTGTAATTTTTCTCGAGTAAATAGCGACAAGATTAGACCGGATACTGGTTAAGGCACTGTTTGAAACTTTGGAGAAAATAAAACACGTAACTCTATATTATTATATTCAGGTTGTACCATCGTAGCGTCCTGTGGGCTGAGAGTAACTTAAAGAAACGAAATGTTGAACGATCAAAGATTATTTAAGGTTTTACTTTATTGATTCTAATTAAAATATAAAATAAACTAACAATACATTATTATTACAGCCAGTGGTGCTAGATCAGTTACAGGTTGTTCAACGCTGTTTTCTACAGGATACGGCAACATAACTTCCTTTTTTAAGAGGACCTTACTTTGAAAAAAGGAAGTTACGTTGTCACGCCCTGTATGAGAGAGTAATAACAAGTCCACCTTTCGAGAGGTCAAAAATCCAATTTATTCCCCATTATTGCCACGTTCCTAAAATGAGACGAAGGACAACTTTATTGAGTGCATCCTCATGGCAGCGAAAGTGCGATACAAGAGAAACTGGAGGGATGAGGCAGTAGAACAACTCTAAGGTCAAAACGAACTGTAGGAACGAAAGTTGATGTTTAGTTGTGAGTGGGCAGCCTCCGCTGAGTCCTTATGACCTACACGTGATGACTCCATCAACAGACGCTTAGGATGAAGAAAAAAACACACGAATGCTACTCAGCAATGTGAAGAGGTTGGTATTAGTTAGCATGAAGAACCATTTTCCTCAGCGCACCGTAAAACTATGCAGGAAACTCACTACAAGATAAGCAATGGTCTGTTCTACCATCAATAACTCGAAACATCACAGCGAAAAAACAAATTAATCAAACGGTAACTAAAGAAAAAGTATAAAATGCAGGATTAAAAGGATAATATTCGATGAATAGGAAGTTGTGAAAACGATGTTCAATAATACTTGGCAAGCAATGCAGAACTCGATATATTGGAACGGCTGGAGAGACATGCATTGACCCATGCACAGGAGCCAAGAGAAAGGACCCCACCCCTCCTCAAGGGGTTAGGAGAGAGAGAGAGTTGAGAGCTGAATCTAGAGAGGAGACTAGGAAGGAGGGAAAGAGAGAGACAGTCCGAGGGAGGAGCGTGGGTGGTCAAAATCGATGCCACTACAGGCTGTTGAACGATCCAGTGGCCTACTGGTTGGCAACACGGGTTCCTTTACTATACTTCATTGATTCGTTTAACGTGAGTACTCTTCTACTTATGCAAGCGTGGGTACTCCAGTGTTCATAATCTCGGCAGGATACAAGAAGGAACAAAAGTCGTTCTACATTTGAACGTATTTCTTACGAGAAGAAACATTGAAACAAAGCTGAAAATGCCTTTCTGGTGCAGCATTCGGTTGAACCTAGAGAATTTCTCATATCACTGTCTACACTCGCATTTCCATAACGAAAATAACACACAATGATGATTGTTATCTTATGATCATGGTTACATCGAACTAGGATGCAAATCCAAGGTGTTCACAGACTCTACTCCCCGAAAAATCCTCCCCGTTAGCAATCACACATGGAGCCATTCCAGCTCTCACTTCCAAGCTTATTACAAAATACCCATTCGCGTGAGAATAAGTTCATTGTTTGTTATTACAATACTTACACTATCAACTCACAGTACCGAGATCGATGTCAATGTACAGCTGCAAAATAGGATCATAAATATAAAATAAACCTCTGCAAGCCATCAATAACCCCCCTGCGAGCATTCAATAAACCCCCTGCAAGCCTTCAATAAATCCGTACAAGCCTATCAGGTTTGGTTATGAGGTGTCTGGTCGAGTCACCTACCCGATTTCTCAGAAGACAAATTAAACCCTTGCAGGGGTTGAATTTTTCCAGCGAAAATTGATCGGTAGAAGAAAATATTCACATCCAATGTCTTCAAATATGTAGAATTCCAACTGCGGGAAAACACTTGCTAGCTCGTTAAGTTATTTAATGAAACGGAAAAAATTAACAGGTTACTCTACTCCACTGAGACGGAAATTGACAAGGTTATTCCACTGGAAAGGGTAAATTTCTCAGAAAAGAGTGTCAAGAACGACGGCCTTGAACGAGATTTGGGTTGTATATGCTATTGAACTGGGCGGTGCTGAAGTGGATAAAGCTGAACGAGGCAGTTTTTTGTTGATGAAGGTATCTAAATTTGATAATTTTGCAGAGATAAATAATTTCATATTAAATTTTTTCCCAAATTTAGTCAAGAACAATCACTTGACGCGCTTGTCTCTCGCTCGCTACACAAAAGCAAAAATTATACTGAGAGCGACTTGATTAAACTAAATTTTAGAAGAGGATATAATGCTATTACTTTTATACGAACATCTGAACATGAAACTTAATTTAGTAAAATAAAACGGACAAAAGAACAAATAAAAGAACGGAAATTCCGTGCTCTTAGTCATAAAAGTATGTCCCAGGCGTAGGTTCGAAAGAATTTTCGCTCTGTCCAGAAAACATTTCATCTCGCGACCATTTACAGTAATACTACATAAAGGCCATAGGTCGCTGCTACAGAGAGACCGATGACCAAACTAGGGCGAAGTTACGAAGGCAAAGTTTAGCTCCACACTCTAACGCGCAATTAACAAATTCCTGCGATCGCCTAACCGGTGCAAATCTTTAATTTGTACACATGGTCACTAGCTGGCTCTGTAAATTTACATTTAACCTAAGGGGTCCACCGGTGGGCCCTTTCACAGGAAATGTGTTAGAAGCTATTGACCTAATGAATCATTCATATCAGACACCATCACTGATTAGCAAAAATAAAATTTTGTACTGATACTGAATTTAAATGATTTATCTTCAATTAGTCTCAATTTCACTAAAATTATATGAACATCCTTGCTAGTTAACTGAATTAATTAACTAGTGCTTATACCTGTACCTTTGAAACAGGACAATCTAAGTACATGCACTATATTTAGATAGTAATTTTGAGAACGAAAATTATCCAATTTTCTAACGAAAGTAGGACTCGTAGAATAGTCTTTCACAAGAATTTGCATTTTTAAAACCTAACCAGTTTACTTACTTTGTAACAGGTATACAAGAAATTACAAGAATCCTTATACGAATTAATGTAAACTTTGCATAGCGTGTTTTCAGTGTAACACATCAAGGAAGTAGCTAGAGTGAAGGAACGTTCGATCAGGGGGAGATGTTCCTAGTTTCCGCTCCGGCCGCCTCAATTTGATGCACTAACGAGCACTCGGACGTGGGTGCAAAAAAACAACTTCACGATTCGTGAGACGCGAACCTTGACACTACACTACTGCTTCACAGTAGTGATAAAAGAGACTAATAACTTCACTAATAAATAAACACGACTAATAACGAGACTAATAATAATATTTATGATAAAGAGAAGAACAACCATATTTGTTTAAGGACAGAATGTATCGGTGTCACAAGGACGAATAGAAAACGGGAACAAGTTTTTTTTTTATGCTCGGTACTACTTTCCTGGATAATAAATTCAACTTTTCCCTGGCATACTTCCAAAACGGGAACCGTTGAAATGTATGTTTTTCAGACCTCACATAACATTTACGACTTCATAACAGTGTTACATTACAATAAAAATAATTAGGCACGTATAATCCATTTCTTATACAACGAAGGAAGCACAAAAAGTACGATCGCCAGAGCTAAGGTCACACAACCATGCACCAGAAAATTATAGTTTAATGGAAATCTTCAACTTCCTTTAAGAAAGTGAACGAAATTTTTGCCTATCTCACGGACTTACTGCCCATGATTATGACAGGCATGAGTGTATATAGTCCATCAAGGGTAAATCCGACCGTTGTGGTTAAGTAGTTACTACTATGGACAATAGACCCACATCAAATGCGTTGCTAACCGTCTTTCCTGTGACGATTTTTCAATTCTGTTGCCCGTAGAATACAAGCTATTGATAGTAATAAACACGAAATATAAAGTACAAAATTGTATTTTTTTCATAAAAAAGTAGAATTTTTTCTCAAAAGGTGCATCGGTGGGTCACATCGCAAGTAACGTGTTAAAGGGATATTCAGATCGAAAGGAACGCCACGAAACGTCTCTAAAATTGATAAATTAAAACGAACTATTTTAGAATACAATAACAGCCTATGAACCAAGCGTTATTAATTCAATATTACCATGGGAATAGAACTCAATAAATATGATACTTGCGCACACACTCACAGCACAATAAATCCCTCAAATAAAGAACGTACGTATATTTTCGCACGTCGAAGTAATTCTGCATCCAATGAGAGGCGAGAAAATCCGTCACAAAACGGCTTAACAATATATAGGTGTAACTTGTATCTCGTTCATCAGACATTGCAGCCAGTGTTCCAATGGACAGCATTTGGATTTTTTTCTTTAAGATTTCTAGGAAGCAAAAAACTTAGAAAATCACAAAGCATGCCGACACTAATAACGGAACCTTTATCTACCACAAACAATATCCAGGAACAAAACCACAAAAATATTTTTTCCTGGCCATCCTAGCGAGCTTCCATAACTCCAGGACACCGCTCAAGTTGACAGCAAAATATGGGCTTCGTTAGAAATTCCGAGTTATTATTATTTTTGTCGAAGCAAATCATGTTGGTGACCCAGTAACAAAGCCTCACACATCGCCATCAACAGAATAGGAGACTTGTCAACGAATAGCAGACACCACCGCAAGCCATGGAAGGGAGAAGCTTAGCAATCCACACCCTCGCCCAGAACTGTCAGACCGCAACTGGACCAAGCCTGGACCTCAGCTTCCAGCGAGGGTATGCAGACACACTATGGCACTCCCGCAGAGGCACTTGCTGTTGAAATGTAAACTATCACCTGTAGTTGAGTACTGTAACTTGAGTAGCTGATCTTGACGTTCACTATCTCGTTTAGGCTACACGATAGTGAACCCATCATCATCCAGCTTAAGCATAAACTTAAGACTGAACGCAAGTGTAACTTGTGGCAAACTACACGAACGTACTAAAATATTGATTTATCCAAATATTCAACACAGAAAAGAGGCTTTTATTCTGCATGATTGCCGCTGGGATCCGCCAGTCTCAACATATCTAACAAGAGTAAAAGAAATATTTCAAATTGCCAGCCGTTTTCTCTACTGAAATCTGACAACTACCGAGCCTTGTCACTTCTGAGGACGCGTTTTTTCCCCTCGTAACCTCCTGAAATAGACGGCGTTGACCGTAAGCAAATCGAGGTATGTGTACGTAAACGTTTCCATCTCTTTTTAAACACGAAATTTATGCAAATAAATTTGTTCAGTCAAACGTGCTGACCTAATCAGTTGTTTCATTTTAAACAAGTTTATTTTTTTTCTTCAGCAATAAATCTAGCCAAGATTTGTAAATACAACATAGCTGACCACGCAGTCAAATCATCCAATGATTTGATCAATTATATACTCATACATATAACCAATATATATATATATATACACACACACACACACACATACTATATTCAACTATATTATATTGTTTTATATCTAAGAATTTCAATAATAAATTTAGAATAAATGTGTCGTGATAGTAATGATACATTCATGCGTTTGCATATTCCAGGCAATGTATGAAACATATGTATGAGGTGTGTGTATCACACAAGGAAGGAGATATCGAGTGTAGTTCGGTCAACCGAGCGAGAGGCGAACTCGAGGGAAGGGAAATATGAACAAGCGCCTGCAATTGAGAAAGGTCCGAAGTCGTTAGCTTCGTAGCCAAAAGAATGTCACACAGAAGAAATTTATGAGTACGGACCGTGTGACTCAAGAATTAGGCAGTCGTGAAACTCTAAAGCTGATTGAAGAGTAGGCGGGGTCTATAACAGACGTTTTGAAACCTGGTTCAGACCATTGGACAAATAGGGAGATTGGAAAATGAAATGAAAAGATATGCGGGAGGAGCAAGGCTCATATAAAAACGGTGAGGATAGATGCGGGGGACTTGGACTTGGGAACTAGATCTCGACAGCGATGTAGGCTTTTGCAGTTAGAGTGACATCGGGGGCATAGGTATAGGTTTAAGAGTATGGGAATAGGTGAAGTAAATAAGGGGAAAATTAAATTAATCACCACGCCCACGAATAACAGTAAATTTTACACGTGCACTGAACCGTGTATAATGGGGAAGAATTAACTGCGCAATAGCAAGGAATGTAAGGGGAAAATTAGCGTTATTGCTGTGTTGTAATCGGTAGTGTTAATCATCGAAACCCATGATTAGAAGCGAATCTCCAGTATAAGGGGAAGTTTAATGTTATTTTTATAAATGCGAGCGAGGCAAGCGACAGGGTAAATTTTGTAATCTGAGGTGAACGTTCATTGATTTAGCCAAATTGTTCCGTGTGCACTCGTGACTATTCAACTATCAAGATGTAATTGATCTGTAATAGCGCACTGTTTAATAGGACATCATGTTGTGGTTTATATGCCAAAATGTGGTAAATGACTCACATTTCCCACCCAGTGATATTTAGAATAACATGTATTAAATCTTTTGTGTGTATCATTACCCCCTCATCTTGCTGTTGAAGGAGAGTGCTGGGAACACCTTTTACCATGTCATGTATTCAGAGGATTAGAATCCCTCTAGTGCGATTACGTATGTTTGTTGCATTCAAATAATTATGTTATTTACAAGTATTAATTGAAATATAACGGAAGGACAGCATGCAGAAAAACCATGCATTGAAACCAAGATTGCGTAAATTGTGAGAGAGAAAAGAACTCAACAACAATCAATCATTATGCAATTAAAAGTAGGCAGAGAATAAAGTTTTACATTTTTATATGCATTAAATCAATCATTAATAATGAATAGACATTATTCACCCATAATTTTATACGTATCGCCACAAATGGCATTATGCGTACATTTAAAAAAGCTATTTTTCAATCTTTACTCTATTTTGCCCTTATTAAACGTAATTTATGTGAATGAAATCATTTTGTCGCATCCCAGCACCCCGATGCAAGGGCACATCTGCTTCTGTATGTCATAAAGGGTAAGAAAATCAACTCGTCCCGAACATAAATGAGGAATTAAAGAGACAACTCACTTATACTCGACCAAGAAGTTGTCCAAATAATGCATCTGTCTCTTCCCGCAAATAAGAGAAAAAGTGAGTTTTGTCTAACACTAACCCTATAACACACACTGAACCCAAGCTACCTACTACTGAATGTGCAGCAACTTGCAGGGAAACCTTCAGAGGAGGTCGGAGTAGTCTGTAACCGTCAGCAGTAAAAACTTGGAGATGTTTCATCTCCTAGCGACTCTTCGTGTCATAGCAGCTCTTCATTTTTTAGCGGTTCATCATTTCATGGTAGCGCTTCATCTCCTAGAGGCTCTTCATTTTTTAGCGTTTCTTCATTTCGTATGAGCGCTTCATCTCGTAGCAGCGCTTCATCTCGTAGCAGCGCTTCGTCTCGTAGCAGCGCTTCGTCTCGTAGCAGCGCTTCGTCTCGTAGCAGCGCTTCGTCTCGTAGCAGCACTTCGTCTCGTAGCAGCGCTTCGTCTCCTAGAAGCGCTTCGTCTCCTAGCAGCACTTCATTTCGTAGCAGCGCTTCATCTTCTAGGTGAGCTTCGTCTCCTAGCAGCACTTCATTTCGTAGCAGCGCTTCATCTTCTAGGTGAGCTTCGTCTCCTAGCAGCACTTCATTTCGTAGCAGCGCTTCATCTTCTAGGTGAGCTTCGTCTCCTAGCAGCGCTGCAAGACAATTCCCATCAGCTCACAACTAACGAGGAGTCAAGAAGAGTAAAATTCGTAGCTCCAAACGACTGCGAAACTTCCTTGGGCGTGCGCCAATGACGCGTCGCCTTCGAATGTCACAAACTTACTGTAAAATTAAAGAGTAGTTTTTCCTTAGCTGTCGCTAGTGAACTGACTAGCAAAACTGCACTTTCTCTGCAGGTGCGAACAAAATTCCTCCGAGTTACGAAAATTCTTTTATATTTCTATGTGAGTTGAGATGAGCAAGGCTTTCTTAAACATATCAATTTTGTATCATAAATAATACACAATATATAAGCCCTATTCGTCTGAAGCAGGCGGTCTTAAAGCTGAAAACCACAATGGCACAATAATATGTAATATATATTCAGCAGTATTTTTTAAAATCTGACAGCTGACGATAAATATTGTATGAATCCGTGCCAAATAGGCAGAAATATTTTTTTTTTGGCTCACAACTTGTCACTTGTGCAACTGACGTAAAAAACAGGCTTCTTATTTGTTAATAACTCACATGCATAACTGATTGGTACCAAAAACTCGACTCGCTATTTCTTCCTTCTCGAATATGCATGAGTCATTGATCTTAAAACCATGAAATAAAACTACATAACCTATCTGACATATGATAGACAATACACACCCTCTTGCACTGTCACATATACGGGAACCAGCGCAGGTGTTGGGTCTATAAATCACTTTCTAGATCAGATACATACAAACAAATAATCACTTTGTAGCTTTGATACGTGGGAAACCTTGCGGTTGTTGTCTGTGTTGCGCCGTCGTCATTGCACAGGAAAGCTGCTTAAAGCCGCAAATAAATATATGCCCATTAATTAAATATTTGGCCATCTAAGTTGACACATTAAATTATGGGACAAGAAGTGTTTAGAAAAACTACACTCCGACCAGCGATAATAGCTTGGCAATAACGGCTTCTGAACTTTCTGTGAATCACTTTCTAGATTTTTTAAAGGAAATCGGACACGTGCTAGCAACATCATTGGCAAAAGTGTATCTCATAGCAAAAGTTAGTTTTTGAGAAAAACAATGTCATTGAACGCAATTTTGACTGACTGGTGGTAGTAGCTTCTTAATGAAAACAGCCGAAAATTGACTAATGTTTGAGTAAATAAGGAATAAACATTCCACTTTATATAACAATACAGTTTATTGGTTACTTGGTCCGTCTCTCTGCGACGCTCTCAAGGATATAGATCGCAGAAAATTCGATAGGGTATACATGTATTGTAAGCATCGTTTTGTGGATACCGAAGGCACATCCTTCAATGAGGAAACTCCATTGCAAAGCCCGCGTTCTGGGCAAATTAAACTAAACAATTCAGTAAAAAACACAGATTTTCACGTGTGGGTCCACTAGTACAAAATAACAATCAATTTAGAGTATATTTAGCAAATAGTGGCAATAACACACTTTCATTCATTGAAAAACATCATTTACCCACATGAGCGTCATGGAGTTTTATTGAATGAAAAATTCCCTTACATATGGAATCAGTCAATTTCTTAATACTGGCACGTGGGACTGCTCTTACTGCAGTATTGATGGCTTCTCATGAGACTACTTTCGATGTAAATTGACATCCATCGGTATAAACGTCTGCTTTGATGATATTAAATTTTTCAATCGGGTTTAAATCGACGAAAGATGGTGGCCACACCATCGATTTTTCACTTTGGAGGTACAAAGAGGCTGAGAATGCTTGGGCGGCACGAGCAGCGTGGGAGGGAGCGTTGTCATGCACAAAAACGAAGTCACGTAATAGCGAAAGGTGTATGTTATCTAAGCAAGGCACCACAGATTTTTTTTTTCAAGAGATTGCAATAGGTGGCAGATATCACTTTTACTCCAAGTATCCTGATAAAACCAAGTCTAGCCTCGATGATGCCTGCCCATATCATAACTCCAGCATGCTGTTGACGCTCATTGGAAGACAGCCAAGCATTCGCCCAGCCATTAGGTCCATCAAGCGTCACCCAGGCCTCATCAGTGAAAAGAACGACGCTCATGTCCATCTTCAAGTATTTCCTTGCCCATTCCATCATTGAACTTTTGTGTATTGGCGTAAGAAAAGGCATTTTCTGCGGGACTTTCACGTAAGCCATGATCTCCAAAAAAGCATTCCTTGTGAATTTCGGTACATCAGGACATCAGTTGTGGTGAAAATGAGCTTGCTTCACTGACCAGGTCTTTTACGGAGCTAAAAACCAATATTTCTCATATCCCTACCAGTAACAGTCTTACAAATCCTAGCATCTGATCATTTATTTTTTTGGTGACTAGTCCTTCTGGAATCTGTTCACGGTGTCAACACGATGGCCTATTTTTTCGGAAATGGCATCAGGAAAAGTACCTTTAGCAGATTCCTTCATTATAAGTGCTTCTTTATCGTCGGTTAGGGCTTTTTCGACGTCCCATTTTTGTTGCAGATATAAATAACCATTATCACTGGGGTCCCAGAAAAGAACGCGAATGATAGAGAACAACAATGCACAGCACAATGTAATCAAGCACAACGGTGTTGCCATCATGGCGCAGATTTACTGTAAACAAATTTTTGAAATTGATTCACATAAATTATAGTAATCGTTATTGTGATAACCAAGCTATTATCGCTTGCCGGATTGAGATATGCACAACATTGTCTACCTCGCCAAGACTGGGTGGAGAATTTTGCATTCATTTCAGTATTTATGGTGTTTCGTACGCCATAACAAACATTAAGGCTCACTCACACCATTGCAGTATTTATGGTCAGTCTCGTGCGGTGCAACAAACATTAAGGCTGACTCACACCATTGCAGTATTTATGGTCAGTCTCGTACGCCATATCAAACATCAAGGCTGACTCACACCATTGCAGTATTTATGGTGTCTCGTGCGGTGCAACAAACATTAAGACTCACTCAGGCCGAACCATTTAGTGTTCGCACTACCTTTGTCGTCTTCTCAAATTCTCTGGATTATAGGCGCCGATGTAGGACTTTTCACTTATATTATATATTGTATTCTCGAAACCTGTTTCCTTTCGTATTTTTTTTGCTCTTCCTCACCGAAACTAGCCCGAATGAAAGGCCAGTGCAATCACAACGCACGTGTACAATTCAAGAAATAAATTATTTGTAATCTAAGAATGCCCCGTGTATCATTAATGACACAAACCGAATTTTTACATATAATTTCGGAGTTATTGATCAAATAGGCCTGTACTGTATCCATTATCATTATTGAGACACCGAAATTAAACGAATTAAAAACATGTACAATTTAGTTGCCGGGGTTAGTGGTTTTTTATTGTTCCATTTTTTATATCGTACATTAAATGCGTACATTGAAGGGTTAATTTTTAATTTCAATACTAAATTGTGCTAATCGACCGACCAATAAATTAGAAATACGACCTTCAAGCTTCACTCGCATTTGTATCGTTTACATTAACATTTTAGCCTAACCGATGAAAAAACATTTTTTAACATGCGTTGTACATGACGTACTAAGAAAGAACCATTTTTCTTTTTTCTAGTTGAAATGCCTTATTCAGAAGACGCAAACGCCAGGACCTCCGAATAATATACTCTTTCTTAAAGGCATTTGAGTTGCAGTAAGAAGCAATTCAAAGAGAAAATAATTTTATTTAGTGAGAAAATAGTGAGATTTGTATGGAATCTTGTACGATGTCTTTTATGCCGGATGTAAGCAGCAGAATAGAGAGAATGAAAAGTTGAAAGAGAGAGAGAACTCCAGAAAGAAGGAGAAAAATAAAAGTTCTACCTTGTAATTAAAATTCTTACGACTGACTTTCTCCTCAAATATGTGAGGAAGCTGAATCCTCAGCTCATGCTGAGCAACGGACGCTATGATCTAAACCCCGTTAATAAAAGATCGAAGCATTGGCCATGTAATAAAAGCATCGTCTTGTGTTGCAGGACGATTTTTCCTACAACGCGCATCCAGCGGGTCTATGCGACCTAATGACAACCAAGTTTTAATTTAACTTATAGTGCCGACAATGACAATTATTTGTATGCAATATAATTTGATACTACTGTAACCTCAAAATAAATTTTCAGAGAGTAGTACCCTAAGTACGGAGTCATAACGCAATAAAAGGAACAGTACCCAACCATCTTGAGGGGAGCTGTGAACACGATAAGCATATAGGTCATCCATAAAAGATCGAAGACTTTTACGAACTAGAGTCAGTACGTGTCTTGTGGATGGAAATGAAAATTGCGATCTGTCCATGCAACCATCACACTGGAGTGAACAAAGTAACTCATGAATAAGTTGAATCTTCAGGATTCAGGTTGAATTTTCAGTTGAAATTTTCTCAAATAAAACATTCCCGAAGTAGGGACGAAAACAGAGGAAGAAAGAAGGAACCGAATTCTTATTTACGATTACAATTCAATGCTATAATCATGCTAAAAGATAAACGTAATCATTGATTCCCTTTTAGAAATGAAAATTTAGAAAAATCAGGTACTTTCAATGATAATAAGTCATATTTTCGAGGTGACAGAACCAAAACAGGGTCGTAGACGCTGTCGTGACCAGAGCTCCTACAAAACTAGTGAACTCCTTTCAACACTTGACTAACACAAAAGGCATCATAAAATCGCGATGATCGTGAAGAATATTTGCAAAATAAAGACTAAGCAACCGGATGAAGGCTGTAAACAGCTGAATTACCGCTGCAATGCCTATAGTTGAACTACTACCATTACACAATAGTTCATTCACAAGACTGCATAGTAGCGTCAACTTACTATGTCATTTTCTTGAAAATGAATTAAACTTAACACTTGCCTGCGGAGACTAACTCGCTAGACACTGCAATACTGAGTTTTAAACTATACTCCTACACACGATGACGCTCAGAGAACCACTAAATAAACACATACATGGTTCAATAGCAAGTAGAGAACTCGGTACTCCAGTTGCAAAGAAAATCACGAGCTGGAGTTTGGCACCATAACACATAGTACACTAGCCAGTAACATGCTGAACATTTTAAAAGTAATACGAAAAACTCGAACATGATCGCCCTTGTCTATTTGCCACTACGTACATAAAAATCATCGATTGTTAATCGGATCAACAGGTAAAATCGAATATCTGTGTAGTACTTCGCACCCTCGCGCTCGGAGCTTATTGGACTCATACGCAACGATGACCGTTAGATATGAAGTACATTCTTTTCTCACGCTGGTACATAATTGTGTTGGCAGGAAATAAACTTTAGAAATAACATTCATGTGTAAAGGCATTAGTGTTTCGCTGCGATACACATTTTTCTTCGTTTTATTTGTCAAAATGTGTATATGATGGAACAGTGGACCGAGTGAAAAAACTGCAATGCAATCACATGGGAAGTCTAAGCAATGAAATATACAAAAAATGCATCATTATTGTTAGCCATCAAGTATGGAACAGAAACGACATACATAGGCAAGAAGAAATGAACCTTTAGAGAATTAGCAATGATGACATAACCCAGTGTTATTATTCTCCTATGTCGCAAAATGACTTTGTAATGAAGGCCTAACCCTGTATCATTTTCAAATGATGCAAAATAACACGATTAATTATGTAGGCAAACAGTAAACTGAGGTTAAGTTACATCTCTTTAGGCACAAGTGGTTGCCTATGATGCAATGTGGCAGGTTAAAATGAGGTATTTTTAGCGAGTGCAGTAACGATTTCACAACAGAAGCATACACACGTTGCGTCAGTGTTACACAACGAAGGGCTGTCGAGTCGGAATCGAAGAATTGGAGTCAAGGTCGGGCAGAAATTACTGCAAGAGTCGAAGTTGGACTTTTTAAAAATTCAGGCGTCGGAAAAGAAAGATTGAACTTCCAGCTCCACAGTCCTGCATGAAAGGAGTGACTGGGAGAGAAAAAGAGACTGGAGACGCGCCTTAAGCCAAAGAGAGCAAAAGAGAGTTACCGAGGTCGTGGTTTAGACAAAGATCCTAAACACGCACACTAATTGACAGCATTAAAGAGCAGTTTATCTTCACATTAGCAGGAAGTTGTCTCGATGACATCCCTACAAGCAGTAGAATGACCTTAGATAACGAACACTCGTAGCATCGCTTATCTGGAAATGAAGAAACGAGGCATACGACGTTTCGTTTCTCGTCAAGTACCTCGAAAGCATGTGTGCATGATAGCACGGAAGTTCCAACCTGATACTCTCACGAAAGTACAAATACGAGGGTGTCCTCTTCGCTATGTAAATAACGTTAGCTATCTCTGTCAGTTCGCTGTAAATAATTGAGTTCAAAGAAATAAATATGACGTGCGACTTAGAGGATACCAACTTTGAAATACAAAGTTAGGCACGAAGATTTGGTAAGCACACATTAGGAAAATGGAGAAGAAAATTTTTTAAGAAAAAGAATAGAAAGTTTTGAAAAATGCAGTAAACGAGTTAATTTTAGAAAAAATAACGATCTCCCATTAAGAAAAGGGGTAGAATCTATGGAATAATGACCCAATAAGCGTCACATTCGTTGGGTGTATTTCAGAACACGAATCAATTTAAATTTATTCATTACTTTTTAGTGGACAGCGAAGAGTGAGAGAGAACCGCAAGAACGGCAAGACCCTAGTGCCTATTTCATTGAAAAATTGTTTGATGTTGCACTTTTTCGCCCCCCGCTACGATCCCTGTATTCCACACGAAAACACGTGCATGCTTTTCAACGCATTTAAAAATAAATGAACTTTGAAACAAAGAGGAGAATAACTAACAATCGACAGTAAAATAAAGATGAGAATAACTGCCGATAAATGAGTATTCAGGGAATCTTAGATCTCCTAAGAAATTTTTAAGAGTAGGAGGAACGGGCCTAGGCTCCAGCCACTTGAACCAATCACTTCCGTACAATTTATCAGACACAATTCGGAGATCATTTATCTTGTCTCTCGAGACTCATCACTAATTCACAGGCTGCTATTCAAGCAAAGTAGGCAGCCGGTCCTCCGTGTATTCCTTATCAAGGCGATACGCCTCTTCGTATCTCGTACTCAAGATGACAAAATCACTCAAAACAAATTCACTGCGCAAGAGCTATATGAAATTGCGCGAGAACTATACAGCATGGCGTAAGAAACAATTGATCAAAAGGTTCGTGAGGTTGTATCATTATAAAGGGAAACGCTTCTGAAATGATAAAAAATGACAACGTTATTTAATTCGACAACAAAGAGACGATAACGTTATTTAATTCGACAACAGAGAGACGATAACGTTAATGGAGTGAATTATGACGATACCCACCGATTAAGAAAGACATCTATTTCGTTCATCCCTGCTCAATGACCAAATATAACAACACTACTACCAATACAAGCGACAAAAATATCAAGTCCAGAGAGTACAACAGATAGAAAGGTTAGTTTTTTGTCAAGATTCCGACATTGTATATTAATTCCAATCAAAAATGGTTAGAAGAGGAAGTTCAAAACTTTTAAGTGCGCTGAATACTTGTGAAAAATGGAAACCAAAATTTACCCTACATTCTTCCCTAAACGAGAGTAATTTAATTAAAAATCTTTTCTGCGATACAAGATGTCGGATAACGTACTCTGTCCAACACATAATATTTTACAGACTAAACCTTGTCTAAACAAAAATGATTCATAATAAATAATAAATTATTTTACAAAAATTCACTATTTCTCCATATATGACGATTGCAATCTAGTGTAGAACAAATTATTATAACAAAAAATTCTTATATCTGAACAAGTTTTAACTAAAATAATTATTAGTACTAGCTAGAATGATTACCAAATGAACAAATTTTGTGTTCGGAAGCTTGATAACGAGCTGCTTATCACTTTAAATTTCCTTCAGCACCGACGAAGAGAAGGGTACGTGAACAGCAAGCGGTTGGTCACTTTTGAGTTCCCTCCACTCCTCCACTAGTTGCCATACTAGTTGCCATACTCCACTAGTTTCCATACTAGTTGCCATACTCCTCCACTAGTTGCCATAAACTAGGCCCCCACAGAAATTTTTTTTACGAACATTATGCATTTTATCATGCATTTTACCTTACTTTACTTTATCAATGAACTAAAAAATTACCTAGCATACAAATTTTCTAAACCCTCTTTTCCTTAATCATAGTACGAATGAGTTACCAAACTTTTCAACGCAAGGTTGACAATTCGAGGTGCCAAAAATCCTGATTTATGTGGAAGCACGCTGTACATTTTTCGCATTCATTACTGTTCTATTAACCATTATCATATTCAAGTATTCGTATTACGCATGCGTATCAACAAGGCTGCTCTGCGTTATTGAATTGCCGCCAATATTGGTCTTTGTAAGTCAATCAGCAATGACATAGTTACTGATATCACAGTCAATGTAGGTCAGTATCGATTTAGATTCTTCGTTGAATTTTTCTACTTCAATATTACATTTTTCTTGCTCGAAAAGCCAAAGGTTGTTCATTTGAATAGGTTTCTTGGCTAACATTTTTATTGTTTTTAGGTTTACATATTGTGATACATTATAACAGTATGCCTTGCGTAACGATAAACAATAAAAAATTCAGAATTCAAGTTAAATCTCTACTATTTAGTAAACTCCTATACTAAATGAACACGAGTCTCGTCCATAAACAATTAAGTATTGCTTCATCAGTATTGCCCGTTACTAGTTTGGCTCGTGAATCTTCACAATGCGCAATAAAATTAAGAACGAAATGAACCCATAAACATAGAAACGACCTAGATTACCATAGATAAAAAACTATCATGCAAACTAGAATATAAACTGTCGGAATCGTGAAAAATTTGCCGGAACATCTGAGAACGAATCGTGTCATAACTATAAACGCTAGTACGAATACAATACTTGAAACACGAACGTCAAGACCGTCCATCATTCGTCGTCGCAGTGGAAAAATCGGAAACGCACTCGTGAATAAAATTTTGGAGCCATGTCGGTCAAAACGTCATTGTCACAAGCAGGAGCAAGACAACAATAAACCAATACTACACAAGGTCAGCCCAACCTATAGAAAAGTGAGGAGCTCTCGGGATATCACTGTGTAACCACGGAGAGCTGCCTAGGGCAGCGCGACGACACCTTTGACATTACACCGGCAAGACCAGCAGCTTTAACAGGGCAGAGCAAGCCGCACTCCTCAATACACGCTACTTTTTCCGTACATTCCATGCATATTTTTGAGATTTCTTCACTTACACTCAGCACAGAGTTAAGTGATATCTTCGATAATACATACCACACAGTAATGCAGTGATATCTTTAATATATGTCACATAATAATGTGATATAATGAATACATACCCGATAGTAATGTAGTGATAACTTTATCTGTTGTTTGGTAACGAATTAAAGGTTTGAAATTTGAAAAATGACTTCACCGAGAAATTGTTGATTATTTTTCTATCACTTCATGTCAATTTACCATTCATGAAACTACAATAATTCTTAAAAGGAAGAAACAAATAAAAAATTCCAGTTATCACTGGACAAACGAATTCGGTTGCGAAAGAATTTATAACAGTTGGATTGGATAGTAAAAATACCGGTCACGTCAAAATCATTGCCCTACACTGAATATTTCTTCGATGAAATAATGGAACGTAATGGAGACACGCACTAGACAAATATTCATAGTATGTTAGTGCGGGATACATCAATTATACAGCTCATATTCATACTCTCCCATATTGATGAACTTTTTCTGGCCAACACCTCCTGTTAATTTCACCCCCTCTCTTCTTCTCTTTCTCTCTCGTGTTTCTGGCTCTCTCTGTCTCTCTCTCTCCGTTTCTTTCTCAGGCTGATCGACTGTTTCTGGCCATCACTCGCTCTTCAAGGCAGCAGCATAGCCACTAATTGGTGTTTTTTTGTCCTTTGCAGCAGATTTCAACCGAATAAAACTTTCATTAAGGGACTTGCATCTCTCGCTTGGATTTCGCAATCGATTGCAATCCTCGACTCCACCAACTTCGCAGTTGCAGCGCTTTACTGTTCTATGAGCAACTACTTTCACTGGAAAGTAACTGCATGTACCAAGTACACTAATATGCTGTCAGCGAAAATGTAAATTCATAGCGTGAATGCATGTCCAAAGGTAAACAATATATTGGTTGAATTGTTAAAATACAATGGTGTAAATCTTATAAAAAAAATGAACTACTCGTACCAAACGGAAAAAAACAATGCTACCGCGAAAAAAATTTCCAGGAGTAGAACTTGACAGTCAGGAATATAATTATTCGAAGGGTAAATACACCGCACAACCGATAAAATTTATATATTGGTTTCCTTGTCACGATGTACGGATCACAGATCAATAAAACCTATACTGCTAAAGTGCCGACCCAAAGAAATAGAGGAGCGAAAATGAGCTCCATATATTGAGGAAATTCAAATAAATTAAATAATGCTTCGTAGTAATGCTAGGCCAATGGCATAACGTTAGTTTCTCTAGTAACTAGTTAGTATTAAGAATTAAGCATCAAGGCCTTCCGGGTTGATTGAACGTAAATCCTTAGGTTACGATAGGAATCAGATTTTAAAATATTCGTTAATTTAGTTGAGCCACTCCAGCTAACTAAAGTGAAACGAGGTCCCACCCACAACGCTTATAAAATCGTCGAAAACCCTAATACGTCACGACCACATTTTCATTAAAAGTAACATCATATAATGCATTTTTGTCCCAAAATAACGGTTTCCACATGTACACAGCATAGATTCAAAGAACAAGGATCCTATCTCCTCGCTTGCAAAGGATTTTGCAGAAACTTACCTCGCTGCAGAAATCGGTTCCTTTGGTCTCAACGCCACAGGGAAGCCCCAAAGTCACATGCATGATAGAATTTGATTGAAGAACGAGAACATTTTGGGGGTACTCAACTCAAGCTACCAATACTCACCTCAGACACATCGGAGGTGAGAGACGCAGGGGCCGATGATAGTCCCGAGGATGCAACAGATGCCACAGCTGACGCAGAGGCTGCTGGAGATGGAGCTCCTCCGAGGGATCCGGAGTACCCTGATGAAGAAAATTGTTGAGAGGCCTTTTGGGCCATGTGTCGTAATCCAGAAGAAGTGTTTAAGGTTGTTGCGACCGACTGGTTCTCAACCGCCCGCGAAGTATTGGAATGATTTTGGTGAGCACTTCTAGCGACCAATTGTTGATGGGAATAAGGATTTTGAGAAGCGTTTCCGGCTTGCTCAATACCAGCGTGAGGCTGGCCAGAGGAAAATGTACGAGAAGTCCCTGATGGCATCGGAGAGGATGGCGGTTTTTCTGTCGATTGGCGTGACCGATGTTGGACGGAGGTATCTTCTATAGATCTTTTATACAAGCGCTGATTTTCGACACACTGCATAGTGACGTCAGATGCTTGATTCTCTTTATAAGAAGCAGGGAAAGCGTCTGTCATTTCAACTGATTTTGGTGTTCCGAAGTACTGCGAGTTGTCGGCTGATGCGGGCATCGCTGATGGAACTCGGAAGCTCCCTGTGTTCTGTTTGGATGTTACCGTCCCATCTGCAGCTCCTGAAAATGAACGCCTCAAACTCAATTCTCAAAGGAAAATGTCAAAAATATTCTAAGATACATGTGTTAGCATGATAATAGCGAAATTGGCATTTCAAAAGATTGTGTTTGGCAATCGAATAATTCAGATAGCAAGCCTTTAAGTACATGAAACTATACTCGAAAAAATATCTAGATTCTGTAAGAAAAGACTCGCAAGCTTACGTCCATCAGTTCGTTGTATCTTGACAACTATTCCTGGGTCAGACCGAGGCCATATGACTGAATAGCTTTTCGATTTTCCCTCGGCGGATGCGCACAAACTTCCTGAACCTTGCAAAGTCTCGACGGCTGATCGCGAAATAACAGTAACTTGAGGGTGACCGGGACGTTGTGTAGAGGCCCCCATTGGTGGATTGGAAGGACTGCCAGCGTCGGAGGCATTCGATGAAGGAACTTGGTGTCGCTCTAGGCGATCACGGGTCTGCAGAACGTGGTACAACGTCGGGTTTTCCAAGAGAGACTGCACCTGCAAAAGAGTTAGCTATTTCATGCATAGAGAATCCAAGAAAAAGAACTTCTGGTTCTATAAAATGCTAAGAATAGAATGAGAGAATGATTGAAAATTTCATTACTCGCTCGAATAACGTGAATGAAGTTTTACTACCGTCAACGAAGAAAGTACCGATTGCACAAAAATCAAATACTAGAACGAGAGAAAGATTGGAGATTTCATTACTCGTTCGGACCGACTAAATGAAATTTACTACAGTGAATAAATAAAGACGAGGCAGTTCTTTTAATGGTGCCAAGTGCACAGAAGCAAAACACATCAACTGGTGAGACCCTAGGCCTAAGGTATCATAGAATACACTACAAAACATGACCCTGCTAACGAGGCAGTCATCTCACCACGCTTCTCTCTTGAGAAATCACAGAGCTGCGCAACAGCCTCAAGTAACTACACCTGCCACTGGAGATAGCTTCAATTTTTCAAGCAACGGTCGCGTTAGATTAACGTGCTCATTTCTAGAGGACTGCTGACAAAAATCAAGAAAAACTGAACATTAATTTAAATAAGTTGGTACAGGTGAATTTTGGTGTGACTTAAGGGACTTGAGTGTCGATTTTCTACTTGAGATAGGGGAAAATTGTGGCTCACTTCACTCGAGAGTATGCGAATTGGGGAAACGCCGAACAGTGTTAAAGAAACTATGATAATTTAGACATGCATCAATGAAAAGATTTAGTAGTCAACAAAATCAATTCTCTCTTATACAAGCACACGCAAACGTGACATAACTTTCCATTTTGAACTTTGGAGAGAAGTATAACTCTCATTGAACAATAGCGTTAAACTAGAATACTTTAGACATGTGATTAATGAGTTCTGCTGCTCATCAATTTAATCTCTACACATCACTCAATAAAAAACTTTATAATTGGGGTAACAACCTCGACAATAGACTTGAAGACAGCCTCAATAACAACCTGCTGATGACAAAAAAGCTTAAATAAAATTCTGTACTGAGTAACCCATACTAGCATAAACCTGATAATACTTGAAATTTTATCGGAAATACCCTAATCGATGCTCTAATCCCTGCACCGCAGTATCCAGATAAGAAATATGCAAGACAATGTGATAACGAACAGAATTTTATCTAGCCTATTCACGTCTTATTCCGATTATTTAAACCGAACAACTGATAACAGTGTACAAAAATAGACTATAGAGAATCCAAGTCTGTATTTATGCTAAGGGTTACTATCAACGTCCTTAATAATTGCCATTTATCTTCACTTTGTGTACTTTATATTGATACATGTCTCAATAAAAAAATCAAACACATTAGGACTTTCCACACACCCTTTATTATGCCAATCAGTCAACCCTAATGTATCTCAAGTGACGTTTATTACCTGCAATACTTATATCATAATAAAAAGTGCCCTCCAGAAAAGAGGAAATTTGCTACATCAAAATTTTCAACGCGCGTTTTAGTATATGATAACTACTGCATCTTGGAATGAAACAGTTTAAACATAACTTTTGACGTAGCTCGGAAATAGCTGGTGCATATAGGAAAAAAGTTCAAAATTTTATTTCTTACATCACATTTTCAACGTTATACATCATGCTTGAAAAAAACAAGAAACAAATGTAAAACATCAATTGAATAAAAAAATGCATTTTCATTGAAATTTACTCAATCTTTGACGACGATCTTTACATCTTTGTGATAAGGTTTGCAAGACGGCTGTGCGTTCTTTGTTCGTTGATTCATATTAATACATAACGTAAATATAAAATTTACTGTTTTTCTTGCAATGCGCCCTACAAATAAGAAGCTGAAAAATGGCCTCACCGACACTGTTGCCATCACTCACTCCATGGCTACTCATCACGTGGTCTGTTCTTCATTAACGTTCAGTTCTAAAATCCTTGCCCTATTCAACACAACCAATATGAAATCCCCTTAGCACTTTGCCCTCTTCATAGTAGTAGACAGATATGATAAAGTAACTAACCCTAACTAATGATCTCATTTAATAGCCACTGAACCATGTTCTGCAGTCGCTGTCCGCTACTGAAATCTGCTTGTAATGCTACTGTTAGGGAAAGAAATATGTTACTGATTATGTAACAACGTTATTGAAACCTCCTCTCGTCATCACAGCTACGTACTATAATTTTTTCTCATATTTACTGATACCATGATTTGTTATCATTGTTACTGCAAGTTACCGTAATTTGTTTCCGTTGACAATAACTATAATTTGTTTTCACTGTCGATTACTGTAATTTACTTTCATTGGCAATAACGGCAATTTACTCTCACATACAATAACTGTCACTGACTTTCACTGGCAATAACTGCAATGACTGTAACTTACTGTCACAGACAATAACTGTCATTGATTATCATTAGGAATGACTGAAATGACTAACTTACTCTCACCACAGACAATAACTGTCATTGATTTTCACTAGCAATAACTGCAATGACTCTTACTCTCACAGACAATAATTGTCATTGATTTTGACTCGCAATAACTGCAATGACTGTAATTCACTCTTACAGGCAATAATTGTCGCTGATTTTCTCAGGCAATAATTGTCGCTGATTTTCTCAGGCAATAACCGTCACTGATTTTCTCAGGCAATAACGGTCACTGATTTCCACAGGCAATAACCGTCACTGATTTTCACAGGCAATAACTGTAACTGATTTTCACAGGCAATAACTGTCACTGACTGTACCTGCAAGGAAGACGACTGAACACCGCCGTCTGCAGCCACTGGATGGCCAGCGCCCGGTACAGCTACGGGGTCCCGCACCTGCACACACGTCCCAAACACCATGAGGATAAAATCTCATTTGCAGACACCAAAACGGTTTCCATCTATCGAACCCACAGCTGCACGTGCCCGAGTTCTGAATCACAACAGGTTGACAAGGAAAATATGCCATTAATGGAATGTTGGCTTCGCTGGAGGTGGAGATAAAGAGTGGTCACGCGAGTATCTCAACGAGCGACGATAGTAATAATTCAAATACCCAAGTTTGATACCCTACTTCCAGTCAATGCCCATACAAGACTGTCATCTGTACAGTAAAAAGCCTATTCATTTACATAGTAGACTCGTATTTAGGTCATATACTTTTGATAGTCAAATTAGGAAAACAAAACGTAACCGAAAGTTGTACTTCACAACAGCCAGTTGCTTGTTCTCTAATACATGACGAAGGAAAAAGTAAATCTTCCCTTTATCATATCAGATTATTTTGCCCAACATCTGTGGATCACACTATTTTCGCATGAAACTTGGATGAAAAGAATAAGAGGAAAAGGTAAACTACAAAAATTAATTTGTTTTCATACATATTCCAGAAGTCAGATGGGTGGTGAATTCAACAGAAATTGAAAGTAATTACGAATAATGAATTACTTATCTATTATTGCGCTTTCTAATTTAAATAATGATAACGCAACTGTTTTTCATTACAGTAAAAAAAATGAAAACAGTGCTTGGTTAAAAATAACGTCATATTTCTTTATTCATTCCATAATTGAGAGCGTGTTTTATAATGAGAACGCAAGCATCTTGACATAACGTAATGTTCAGACGCTTATCTATGTAGTTCAAGGACAATTTTCGTACATAATTTTTATCGAGTGCTTGTGCAATCAATATATCTTGGCGCCTCAGGACGAGGTCTATACCAATGATCTCTGAAAACACAGTAATGCATTTTACCTCTTAAATTTTCTATTGATGTATTGCGATTACTTGGCTTAGACAATTGGAAATATTGTGGTGTTAGATGTGCAGTGCAAAGTTGTGGGAGACATATGACGAGTGGCAACTGTACAGATCTATGGCGCTTCAGAAATAAATTGACGATCTACTCAACCTAGAACAACCAACATGAGGCTTCCATTCGAAAATCACGCGAATTGAAGCGGTTCTAAGGCAGCGTTCTGTGGAAGAGAAAGATTATTTTCTCGTGGTCGCTCTGTCTCTCTTGTTCTTAATAATAAGAGATTTGAAAACGCAATGTTAACGCATATGCCATTTATCAAATTTATAGTAATGACAGTTTTTTGCTTTTTTCATTTATTTCTCCTATTTACATATATGTATATACATACATACATATATATATATATATATATATATATATATATATATATATATATATATATATATATATATATATATATATATATATATGTATGTATATATGTAGAACGAGTGGAACAAAAGTCATTATACTTTTCAAAATATAAAAGAATGAATCCTTGTAAAGCTAAAAACGTGTGTTACATTTCAAATGAGAGAAAATTTTGAGTTTTATCAAGAATTTAGTACAGTGATGCAAAGTATATTTTGTACTCAAAAATAATACTAATATCAAGTAACCCAAAGTGACGAAACACGGCAGAGAATAGCGAACAAGAACAGGGGCAAGTTATTTCAAACACAATGGATTTTTAGTTGAGTGTAGAGGGACTTCATAACATTTAATCAACAAACAAATTTTCACTCTCACGGCAAATATTGCAAGTGCAGTACATATTGCAACGATTTCAAGATTCAGATAATCCTGTTCTACAGCTGATATGGAACGCTCTGGCATACCGAGAGCAGTACGAAATGCAATTGGAATTCAGCGTTCATGTTGAACACTGATTGAGATTCGTTGACTGAATGTCGTTACGAAGTCGATCTGCACTGCAATTAAAGATCCATTGTGTTTGAAATAACCCCACTATTCGGTACTGTTCCTGAGCACAAAACATTTGCGTCAATGTACTCGTACTAGATACTTGGTAAAACTCTAAGATTTCCTTTTTCCCTTGATATGTAACACCTTTTTGGCTTTATCAAGCTGTGTTTTATTAATTTTCGTAAGAGTGAAATGACTTCTGCTTCACCCATTACACGAGTACAGGGTGCGTAATGTGTTTGAGGGCAAATTTATGTACACAAAAATTACTCTTATAAGCAAATAATCTCATTTTACTGAAAAACATGAGGATAAGAAAAAAACATTTTTTGGTCATGTTAGCAATAAAGTCGCCTACAGCTTCGATAATGGCTTCTCTGAGAAGTCTAGAAATTGTGTACTCGAGTGTTCGGATCAAATAGCTCTGGCTCAGATTGGACATTGCTCTGACTATTGAGGCTTTTAGAATATTATTATTATATTCCCAATTTAACTACCGCAGCCACAACAAAAGCGATCTCAGCAGTGATCTGAGCCTTTTAAAGATTATTTAGTGTTATGAGGGTGCTCATTGAACTCTCTCTCAACTACACTCCATACATAGCAGTGCAATAAATTGGATTCGGGGAGCTTGGAACAAAATGTTTCAGGTTATGTGATCAGGAAAATTTTTCGCCATCCATTCCTGCTCGAGGCTTGTGTGGTGAACAATACGACATAATTCACTGCTGGATTTTTAAAATTGTTAACGCGCTTACTATATCTGATTAAATGATTTTTCTTTACGCATTCAGATAGAAAATGATTTTCTCCTCGTCACGGAAAATTTGTATCCGCTGTCTTCGTAGATAACACTTTTAAATTAGCCTTCATATCCACGACAACTGCGTGCCTCTTCATTTCTTGTGTTAGTATAGGGTCGGTCATTCATCATTCTGAAACAAAGTATAAAGCGAAATAATTTGCTGCTATAGTACAATAATACATCCTCAAATACCTTACGCATTCTGTATACGAGTTTATACTTATTTCTTTTCTGTTATCGACTGCGTGTATCTAATTCGTTATGTTCTACTATGACCCTGCGATCGCTCTCAATGAATCAGACACGTGCAAGTTTAACTAAGGATAGAATCGACCGAACACGAAGTGTGTTTGAAGTCTTGCAGCACCATAGAAAATACACTTTAAAAGTTGACACCTGATAGCAACATGTAGTAGGTTGACGGTGTTCAACAGACAGATAACACGTGCGATATTGGCGGTGCTCAATCGAGACAACATGTACGATGTTAACGGCATTCTAAAGACAAACATGTCGACGATGTTGACGGTTGCTCCACAGACACCAGTAGGAAGTTGACGGCATTCTAAATACAAACAACATGCAAGATGTTGACAGTTGCTCCACAGACATGTAGGAAGTTGACTGAACTCAACAGACAGACGTGGACAAAGTTGAATGACACTCTTAGACAAAGTTGAGCCGCAACCGGAGTTTAGAGGCCGAGAGTAATGACCCCACAAGGGGGCGCTTCACACCTTACAATTGGTGCTGGGTGTGTTGTACAGACATGCATATGTAGGGCCTTAACCCTGGAGTCATTTATCTTATGCACTTGGTACAGGCTCTTCAGAAATTACCTTTATTAAACGCATTAAAGGCAAGCACGAAATTAAAATTTCCAGGCACGTGTTTCAGCTTCAATGTTTTTTTAAGACTGCAACGAAGAGCATTAATAAGTCCTGCAACAAAAACTCACGAGTTGAACTAGAAATTAATCATTCCACTACACGAGTGTTATTCCCTTGTGGAAAAGAACTGAAAAGAAGAAGAAGAATTCAAAAAGTCAAAGAACTCCGCCGTTACAGACGACATTTTGTGCATGTCCCCTAAATTTAGCGAGCTTACGGTAATTCAAGTCCAAAATTTATCGATTTCACATTAATTCACTCCAAAAATTCGTCGAATTTACAGTAACTCCCAAGCAAAAATTTTAGTAGCGAAACTAAAATGCTTACAGTTTTTGCGTGGCTTCTTTGCTGCTGGGAGTTGAATTGTTGATACTGAAGCTGTTGTTGCTTGACCCGCTGTTCCTCTTGTTGCTGCTGCGTTCTCATCAGCTGCTGTTTGAACGAAGTCCGCGAATTCGTGTGGATTGAACGAACGCTGGCCGGAGGACTGAAAACGAGTAAGAAAAACTGTGGTTAGCAAGACCAGAAAAAACGGGGCATAGCGTGAATTCCACCATTTGAACTTCGTAGTTACTGTTACAATCGCTTTACTTTTGCTCATTGTATTCTTATGCTAATTATTGCCCATTACCTAAGCCATGATTTTAAACATCAGGAAAGCGAGTCTTCTACTAAAGTTATGTTAAATAATGTAGCGAGATGAAAATCTTGTGTTTTACATTTTTAGGTAGTAACAATTTAATATCGAGAAAACAAAGCTTAATCAAAACCACATGCTTAGTGTTGACTTGTTTTATACTCAAGGTTTAGTTCACTGTTGTTCATTTTATCCAAATACAAATGAACTTTGACAACCACATAGGAATACCCAACTTAATCACTGGGAAAGACAAACACGAGATCTCATTCTTCCTCCCGAATAAACATTTCTACAAAGAACTATGTAAAGAACTAAATTTGATGTAATACATGTTAAACAATAATATTAATTTAAATTTACACGTCGTAGCTCTTGAGGAAACGATGAGCACTTGAAACACCGAAAGACTTGCGAATAAGTAGAAAAAGTATCGAGGATAATTGTACGTCGGGGAAATACAGCACGAAATGGCGACCCCTTTTACAAGACAAGGCAAAAAAGTAATGACAAGACAACAAATTATAAGGTAGACCAAAGGAAAACCTGAAGCCAGACCACAGCAAAACCTGAAGCACACACTTGTAATAAATTCAGATTTACTTAGATTTAAATACGTAAGTAGTGATACTAGGTTGGTATGAGAATTGTAAAATACTGGGACTTGTGTACTTGTAATACACTAACATTTAATGAGGTTTAAATGAATACAGATACTAGGTTATTACAAGAATTGTTAAAATATTGAACTTGAGTTAACTGTACATTTGTCGGAGCGTGTACTGCGTGTGAAGAAATGAGTGAGGAATAGAAAATAAAAAGAACTCGCAGTAAAATGAAGTCAAATACCCGAAAATTAGTACGAAAAAGATACAATGCTTTCTACTTAAAATTTCCCCGTTAAATTATGCAGGTACATAAAATCTGCGCAAGTATATGAAGTGCAGAAATTTACACATGTCCAAATGTACAGAGTAAAGTCTAAACATTCACATGGCTAGAAATTCAGAAATTGCAAAGTGTACGGAATAAAGTTCAAAAATTTACGTGTCACTATCCAGTCACCATCGTTTTTCGGGAGAGAATTTTAACTGAAAGAAGAAAAAGTACGTCTATTTAGTAAGCACAGAGTCCTTCAAGAACATAATTGCAAAATAAAACAACGAAGATAACTTGAACTCCAGCGTTTGAAAGAAACGTTTTTAGAAAAAGCGTTGCCAGCATCAAAGAACTTACGAAGAAACGACGTGAGACAATGTAAACAAAGTCTTTTAACTGTTCATCCTCAACAAACGCATTGAAGTTACGTCAAATTTTCGGGGATAAATTGGGATTTTTAGGACAGGTAATACTAGTCACCTCTTATATTACATAGGATAGGTAATACAAGTCATCTCCTATATCAAGATAGGTAATACCAGTCACCTCTTATATTACGATTAGTAATACCAGTCCCCTCGTATATTAAAATAGGTAATACCAGTCGCCTCTTACATCAGAATAGGTAATACCAGTAACCTCTTATATTAGGATAGGTAATACCAGTAATCTCTTATATTAGGATAGGTAATACCAGTAAACTCTTATATTGGGAGAGGTAATACCAGTTAAAATAACATGGTAGATGACACAAGTTACGCTACGCGAAAATTCTACCTTTCCGTCGATGAAAGTTAAGTCTCAAGACTCGTAGAGAAGTAACGCCTTTTATCTCATTCTTCCTAGGAAGGTATCCTTTGAAACCAGGTCAGAAAGACCTAATATATGTGACACCAAGTATCACAGATAAGATAAATACATTCCACGTAGTGGCATCGTGACAAAAAACATCACGACAGCGAGCACGCGTCGCAGAGGGCGGTCTCAAGGACAGTTTCTAATGTTTATGATCCACAGACCCGTACACATTCATTTTAAACCAACCGTTCTGAGCATTGTACATATTATTAACGATACAAGCATTTGTATCAAGCACAGTTTTGGCAAAAGATCAGCAATGAAGAAATAAGTGGGTTTACTCGAGTCTAAACTAAATTTGTAATTAAATATTAATTTACTTCAGCGTTAACTAGACACAAAATTTCACATTAAAATGTTCACTAGGCGATTCAGTGAAGATGTGTGGCAAGTGGAGGCAAGAAAATTAGAACATAGTTGTGAATATGATCATGGTGAAAAATTCAGGGCGGCTTTCGCAATGGGCATTATTTTTCCAGCAGTGATGATAGTGAGCACTTATGTACCAGTGATGGTATTAGGGACTTTTGTCACCAGTGATGATTAAGTAGTTTTCCACCAGTGATAATAGTGAATACTTATGCACCAGTGATTATTAAGTAGTTTTCCACCAGTGATGATAGCGAGTACTTATGCACCAGTGATGATTAAGTAGTTTTCCACCAGTGATAATAGTGAATACTTATGCACCAGTGATTATTAAGTAGTTTTCCCACCAGTGATGATAGTGGGTACTTATGCACCAGTGATTATTAAGTAGTTTTCCCACCAGTGATGATAGTGAGTACTTATGCATCAGTGATTATTAAGTAGTGTTCCAGCAGTGATGATAGTGAGTACTTATGCACCAGTGATGATACTAAGCACTTTTTCCAACAGTAATATTATGTTCCTAGGGTGAACTTCGGAGGATAAAGTGACTACAGTCACAAAAACGCGTACAGAGATAGCAAAATGTTACGAATTTATTATTTATGCACATTAAGTGTGAGCGCCTCTTTAGAGGTTTTGACATAATATATAAATACAGAAATTTTTCACTCCTACGTTTTCCCTCATTCCCAAAGTTTCAAAAGACAGAAAAAGTTATTTTTTTAATGAGCATATTGACCCATTAATGCTGACTGACAACTCAACGTGCTACATGAAAAACGCTATGTAATTTCAATACAATACAGGCGGAAGCATAGTAAGATGCTGTAACTCGCTCAGAACAAGTTCAGTACTTGCCTCGTGCTGCTTCATTCCATTTCTAATAATAAACTTCACAGTATTGAAATTATAAAACTTTATTGACGTGGTAAGTTGACTAGCCAGTTGGTATTAATGGATTAACTCGACCACGATTACACTTCACTTAACGGATTCATACTGAATACTCGAAATTCCCGACTTAAATTTCCATAATACATAAATATACTCAGAAGAATAAACAAAAACTTAAAACACAACTTGAAATTGAATACTTTAGAAATCAAACACTCTTTAATCAATGTAATCAATCAATTAAATTTACTTAAGTATTGTTTAAATTACAAACGATTAGTGCACTACAACACAATGCAAGGGGAACACTTCCAAGCAAAATACACTGAACAGGAGCGTAGTGAACCATCACACAGATATGACATCTCGAGTCCTAACCTCGCCAAGTCATCACTTCTTCTTGCTGACTCTTGCAAGTGAGGATTATGAGCTCACGCCTAACTCAACATAGATATGCAATATAAAATGTATACATTTGAGCATAACGAAAGAACATTCATATATGTATTAATACAATATATTTGTTTCCCTCATTATACTCTCGGTTAGTTTTGAGACTCGCATGCATGGTTGTATGTTTGAATACTTTCTCCTTGGCCAACATGCGAAAGTCGAGTTATTTCAATACTAAATTACGTAGAAACTAGAAAATGTTAAGAAACACGAACCAATCTGTGAGCAACCATGAATCGCAGGGTGAAGTTTAGTTCATGCATTAAGACAGTAGCGAGTTCTGTTGATAGTGAGGTCAATAGTGATGAGGAAATTATGTTTAAATAGTGCTATGAGGTCAAGAAACTCGCACGTCAGCAGCATAGGTAAATGCATTAAATTTGTGTTAGACTGAGTACACTTTAAAAGAGCAAGTCATTCATTTGCAGTTCATTTGGTCAGGTCTAAAATGAGTTCACTAAATTTAAAAAGCAGGTCGTAAAATTACTTGGGAGACATACCCTCCCTTTCAATTCGCCATGTTGTGTTGTCATGAGCTACTACAGGTGTTTATAACCCACAAAATTTGCATTTTATTATAAGAGGTGCTCGTTTTAATTGTCTAGCTACCACAGGAACGTGGTTAACAACGCTCACTACTATTACGATTCCTACAGTGATGTAAATTCGATGAAAACATCAATTTTTTCACATCAGCTGAATCAGTTCTGACTATTATAGGTCATCTATAGTGACTACTAAACTTAACACGTTTGTTGCGATTGCCTGATTGGTGTAAAACTTCACTTTGTACGCATAATCACTAGAAGGATCTGAAAAAATTACAGAACCTAACCTAAGTGACCCACCAGTGGGTCGCATCGCAACAAACGTGTTAAAGAATTGATTTTACTAAAACATAAACCGTACCAACACATTTTACGGTACAGCAGCAGTAACATATTTCCACTACGGGTAAAATTAAAAATGAAATAGAAACCTTAAGTCAAACTAGGGATCTTGTTACTGAACTCATCAGTCGACACTGTTGAGCAAACAAAGAATATAAACGGAATCAGACGATACTGTCAGTGCAAATCAAGAGTTCAAACGGACAATTGTCGTCTGGAACATACAAATGAAGAAATAACCCTTACAACAAAACAAGACAGACCTCAAGATTTCTACAAGTGCATTACTAACCTTTCATACACATTTGCTACAAAAGAACCGAATACATATATTCAAGCTTCAAGACTTATAATCAACCTGAAGTTTGTGCAGTCTCCGTACTAACAAAAATGTTGACCTCGTCACGATGCAGGCCTCACTAGTTAATTAGAGCACTTCAGCGCAGAAAAACCCGTTACTTTGTGTTTTCGTAGGACCACACTTTAACCTATCGCCAGTCTTATCGATTAGTAAGTGCAACGCGTAAGAGTATCTAAACATGAACTTAAACCCGACAATTTATTATTAAATTGGTGAAATTCTCAATGTTTTATCATTGGGTATAATTTACACAGATATAACGATAGAGCAGTCCTACAAAACCATGTTTGAATGAAGATCCATAATTTAATATTTTTTCCCTTACAAGGGTACACTTTATTAAACTTTGAAGGAGAATAACAAGCAAGGTTGGTCGAAAATCTTACAAGATACAAGTTTATCAGTAGAAACTTAGCGCGACTCGTTCAAATAAGTACTAACTTGTTCTCAATAACCATCATTCGATTACCAAGCACCTACCGAAAAGTCAACCCCATTCCAATTTTTTACTTTCGGTAACATCGCTACTGGTTCGTTTCCATTTCAATTTTTTGTTTTCTTTTAGTGGTATTTTTTATTTTTAGCTGGTTTATTGTGTTGTTTTTGTTTATATTCAATGGCTACCCACAAAGGTCCGCGTTGTCACTTGACTTGCCAGAACCATTAGCCAAGTTAAACATTTGAGATAGTTAAACATCATTCACAAGCTCATATACTCGTGACACGCACTATCAAAAGTTGTGCCACGGGCATGATGCAGTGTTATTTTCAAATAATAAATATTTTACTATCCCCTATTATCGAAGGAGATTGTGATCCAACAGAAATTACCGAAAACGACCTAAAGTTATTTTTTATTGACAAAGAGCGTACAAAATCGCCCAAACGGAAACATCTGAATAATTGATAAGGATTCTTAAAGGGGCGAAGTCCTTAAGAACGCGCACACGAAAACAAACACCTACACACTGCACGAGGGAAGCTTGGATATCTTTCTTCAGACTAGCGCATCCAGCTGGAGTTAATACAATGTGCCCCACAAAACAAGGAAATTATACGCCCATTACAAGTATTTCACGCAAGTATTTTATCGTATATTTTACCATACTTTATCACTGTACTAAAAAATTGACCAACAAATCAATTTTTAAAATCCTCTTTCTATAATTCCAAGGTGCTGAACTTATAAAATTTTCAACGCAAGATTGAAAGGTTGAAACTTTGAGGTATGACTTGTATTTTGTGAGGCAACCTGTACTATAGACAGCACAAAAATAGCCCGTCTAGTGCAGTAGCGACACTGTTGTTTCATCTACGCAGAAATGCTTATAATACGAAATCGTATCGAACTGTAACTCATGCAAAGAAAAACACGCTAAGCAGCAGCACGCACAATAAAAACATTTATTGAACTGCTTAATTTCACGCTAATGTTTTCCTTTAATTTCCTCTGAAGCATTTACAGTGGATTTGCAATAGTGAAGAATATTCTCGTAACCATGAAGTAGCTAGAGTATTTTGTGAAGAGCTGAAGCGAACGAGATCCTTAACGTCAGCTTCAACTTTACGATGACATCTGATGTCGTCTGCTGGCTGAGTGCAGGCACTGGCACATCACGTTAACCGGTCACGCATTTCAAGACAAGCGCAGCACAGGTGCAATAAAGCATGTGTAAACACAAGGGAGTAACGTCAAGCACATTGAACAAGAGGAAGACAATAAGCAAAAATATTGAATGTGCAGACCGAGAGTATAGACGAAAGTAAAGAATATTAAATGCATTAAGCAATAGAAACAAAACAATTTAGAACAACACGTGCATTGAACGAGTGGATAGGAAGGGGGAAAAACATTAAATGCATTGACAGGAAAAAAATAATTAAGAACATTAAATGCACTGAGCGAGAGTATAGATGTAGATAAAGAACATCAAATGCACTGAGTGAAAGTATAGATATATGCAAAGAATATTAAGCTGTTGACAGTCGCTGCGCCGTTCAGTTGTTTTACAGAACTGATATGTGAACAGTGACTATCATAGATAGATAAAAAACCCATGCGTATACTTATATGGACAGATGCAATTAGGGAACACTTTGCGTAAACTAGTTAAGTGGACAGTGACAGTGAAAATGCAATCTACCAGGGGCAGATAACTGGACACTGGACGTTAACAGGTTAAGTACAACCGAAGTACAAGAAACGACGAGAAGAACACCGGTCTAAGCGAGACACGTCTCTCAGAATAGCGAAGCTTACGTGCGTGGGTATACTGACGAAGATGGACACTGTCAGGCGTTCCCGAGGAGCCTATAGATACGCTATAGTTTTATAGATAAGCTGAACCACAACCCCTAACAGCATTACCTTCTGAGCCCTAAATATAACGGAGCAAAGACGAAGGCACGAAGCAGCTTCTAAAGTTTATTACAACAAGGAACAAAACAATAACCTTCGTGAAATTCATTAAACACATAAAAAACATGAAGTCATTTAACATTTATAAAATTTACAGCCACGGCTGCTAGTTTCATCAGTTTTTGCTCGCATAATTAGCCGAAGAAACAAAACACCCAAGTTAAAAAGAGACATCAGAGCTATTCATTGGCGAACACTAAACTTGTACTTCTGCACTTCCACTTCCCTCGATTTATGCTGAAGTATTATACTGTATCAAGTCTAGTGCGTTTTAATACAAATTTATAAATTTATAATAGTCTGAAGTTAATCGTAACTAGTATTTTATTAACACACAGAAGCAATTAAAGCCTCATAGATAAATGAAATAAGGTACGAAGATCACATCGCACAGTATTGAGGTTTAAATTGCTGCAGTTTTCAGACCATCGACTACTAGGGACCACGAACTGCAAGCAAAATAACCACACACGGAGAACCCAAAATTCAGTGACATTCAAAATCGAAGTCCCTTTCCGTCGAGTTCTTGACCCAGTCAATCAATGCCTACACTTTTCAGTTAAATGAACATTCTGACTCGAAGTTGCGAGATCAGTGTACTAATTCATGCTTTTAACTTGAGATCTCGAGGAACACAAATTGAATTTAAAGTCTTCAGTACTACCTCTTTAACCAGTCAAGCTCAGTAAAATTGGAGTCCGTACTTCACAGCACAGTCTCCACGAGCTTGGTAAGATCTACTAAATATTTTTCTAAGTGACATTGAGCTCTGCAGACATGCTTTAGACATTGAGCTCTGCAGACATGCTTTAGACATTGAGCTCTGCAGACATGCTTTAGACATTGAGCTCTGCAGACATGCTTTAGACATTGAGCTCTGCAGACATGCTTTAGACATTGAGCTCTGCAGACATGCTTTAGACATTGAGCTCTGCAGAAATGCTTTAGACATTGAGCTCTGCAGACATGCTTTAGACATTGAGCTGTGCAGATGTTTTAGAAGTGTCGTAGATGACAGCTGAAAGGAAAAGCTTGCCAAGGTTCCGCCCTCAATGCTGCGTTGAAAAGTTTGAAGTTCACTCGACTTTTATAACATTCATGCTTGAGGCACTCAAGCCGTGCAATAACGAATTTCATAAGCCAAAAAATAAACCAAAATAATGACAGGGTCTCATCGCACACTTCAAAGTGCGTGAATCACTTGATTGATGCGTTATTTACTGCTTTTTCACTTTTGCAAATGGCCGTTATATATAAACAAATTTTGAATATGAATTACATACCGTAATTGATTCACATCATGTACTAAGAAAATCTTCAAGTACCTTAAAGAAGGCAAGTTTCTATTCCTTGTTTCTGATCGTATCACGGACTGTGACGAAAACAAAATCTCTCTTAATTTACTACGAAAAAAATTAAAGCCTTTTCTTGACACGTGCGATACGACGAACGAAGGTTGAACACTGCCAAAGGAATATACACAAACACGAATTACTCTTCAAGTGACGAACTTTAAGTAAAATGTACTATTATTTTTCCCGATGAATGATTGTCGTCCAGCTGAACAGAAGACAAAAAGCGCACAGAAGCTTCGTCAAACGTGGTTGCAAATAATATTTCTTATCACCTACAATTTTTCAGTTTAATATTAAAAGAAAATCGTTAATAACTAGCGAAAATTATTTCCTCACTAAAATTTTTGGCACCTCAAACCATGAGTCGTAAAAATAGAATAGATAAAATAGGAGAAACGTTGAGATTATTTATGTTTGAAGTAATCTTTGAACACTGTAACGAACAAATGAGTTAATTTTCTCATTTACTCGACAACTTGATCAAAAATTCAAGATTCTTCTCCCGGGATTTTAATAGAAAACAAGCGAAGAGCGTTATACTTTCCACTAATCTTTCAATGATTTTCATCTTATTCAAGCGTTTCCACGACGTACCATACTTGAATCCCTCGCATGCAATAAATCGCTTACAGTACACGTAGCTCCCTCACAGTATACGCTAGCTCCCTCACAGTACACGTAGCTCCCTCACAGTATACAGTAGCTCCCTCACAGTATACGGTAGCTCCCTCACAGTATACGATAAATTCCACTTGCTGAAAACAAGGTTTCCGATGTTAACGAGAAACCAAATTTTTTTTGTTCAACAATCAAAAACGCAGTAACAACGTTGATTTTAGCTCATAATTTACTGTCCCAAAACATTGAAAAAGATCGTAGTAGCACAAAAATTACAAATAACAAACAAAATCAATTTGTCATTTATAATAAAGCATAGAAAGTTGTACATACGAAAACATCTGAATAGACGATGTCTTTGCACCGAAGTACTGGCGAGAACATATTAAAATATGTGTCGCCAACTTCCTAATTTTCAGAAAATGGCGCAAAACAAAATGAGACATTTCCTACCTTATAAGACAAACACAATGTGTACGTAGTTTCCTCACCGTCGTTAATATCAAACCAGGAAACAGCTGGAGAAAGCATAAGTGTTAAAGTTAACTTCTAATTTTAGTTTCATCCTATACTTGTATCATACCCATCAGTAGAGCCAACCGAAGCATCTTGTCAACTGGGTTAAACTACTTAATCCAACACTATCACTGTTATTAACCCAATATATTGCTCGCTATAGCCCTCTTCTCATTCTACCTTTCCCGGCAATAACCTACTTCTAGACAAGTACTCTATGTGGGTCGCCTGTAGTGTGCATTAACAGTCCAGACATCAATTCCATTTGAGTACCTCAACACGGTCAGTATCAAGATTCAAGTACTGTAACACGA